>JAESUZ010003160.1:0-23007 GCA_017311185.1 Proteles cristata cristata | reverse complement strand
ATGCTGAGCATCCTGTCATGTGTCTGTTGGCCATCTGGATGTCCTCTTTGGAGAAGTGTCTGTTCATATCTTCTGACCATTTCTTCACTGGGTTGTTTGCTTTTCAGGTGTGGAGTTTGGTAAGTTCCTTATATATTTTGGATATTAACCTTTTACCTAATATGTCATTTTCAACTATCTTTTCCCATTCCATTGGTTGCCTATTAGTTTTGTGGGTTGTTTCCTTTCCCATGCAGAAGCTTTTAATCTTGATGAGGTCCCAATAGTTTATTTTTGCTCTTGATTCCCTTGCTTTTGGGGATGTGTCAAATAAGAAGTTGCTGCGGTGGAGGTCAAGGAGGTTGTTTCCTGCTTTCTCCTCTACGGTGTTGATAGTTTTCTGTCTCACGTTCAGGTCCTTTATCCATTCTGAGTGTACTTCTGTGTATGGTGTGAGAAAATGATCTAGTTTCATTCTTCTGCATGTTGCTGTCCAGTTCTCCCAACACCATCTGGTAAAGAGGCTGTCTTTTTTCCATTGGATACTCTTTCCTGCTTTGTCAAAGATTAGTTGGCTGTATACCTTTGGGTCCAGCTCTGAGTTCGCAATACTATTCCATTGGTCTATGTGTCTGTTTTTGTCCCAATATCATACTGTCTTGATGATGACAGCTTTGCAGTAGAGGCTAAAGTGTGGGATGGTGATACCTCCCGTTTTTGTTTTATTCTTCAGTACTACTTTGGCTATTCGAGGTCTTTTGTGGTTCCATACATATTTTAGGACAGTTTGTTCTAGTATTGAGAAGTATGCTGGGGCAATTTTGATGGACATTGGACTGAATGTGTAGATTGATTTGGTAGTAATGACATTATAACTATATTTATTCTTCCAATCCATGAGCATGGAATGTTTTTCCATTTCTTTGTGACTTCTTCAATTTCCTTCATAAGTTTCCTATAGTTTTCAACATACAGATCTCTTCTATCCTTGATTAGATTTATTCTTAGATGTTTTATGTTTTCGTTTTTTGTGCAGTTGTAAATGGGATCAGTTTCTTGATTTCTCTTTCTGTTGCTTCATCGTTGGTGTATAAAAATGCAACTGATTTCTCTACATTGATTTTGTACCCCGCAACTTTACTGAATTATTGGATTAGTTCTAGTACGCTTCTGTTGGAGACTGTTGGGTTTTCTATGTAGAGTATCATGTCCTCTATGAAAAGTGAGAGTTTGACTTCTTCTTTCCCGATTCTGATGCCTTTGATTTCCTTTTGCTGTGTGATGGCTGATGCTAGGACTTCCAATAGTGGTGAGAGTGGACATCCCTGTTGTGTTCCCGATCTCAGCGGGAAACTTCTCAGTGTTTCCACGTTGAGGATGATGTTAGCTGAGGGCTTCTCATAGATGGCTTTTATGCTGTTTAAGTAAGTTCCATCTATCACGACTTTACTAGGATCTTTATTAATAAGAGATGCTGTATTTTGTCAAATGCTTTTTCTGTATCTATCGACAGGATCATATGGTTTTTATCTTTTCTTTTGTTGATGTGATGTATCACATTGATTGATTTGAGAATATTGACCCAGCCCTGTAACCCAGGAAGGAGTCCCAGTTGATCTTGGTGGATGATTCTTTTTATGTGCTGTTGGATTCGATATGCAAGGATCTAGCTGAGGATTTTTGCATCCTTATTAATCAAGGATATTGGTCTGTAGTTCTCATTTTTTGCTGGGTCTCTGTCTCACTTGGGAATCAGAGTGATGCTGACTTCATAAAATGAGTCCGGGAGTTTTCCTTTTATTTCTATTTTTTGGAATAGCTGAGGAGAATTTGTATTAATTCTGTTTTAAACGTCTGGTAGAATTCCCCAGGGAAGCCATCAGGTCCAGGGCTCTTATTTGTTGGGAGATTTTTGATAACTGATTCGATTTCTTCACTAGTTATGGGTCTGTTTAGATTCCCAATCTCTTCCCGTGTGATTTTTTGTAGTGAGTGTGTGTTTAGGAATGTGCCCATTTCTTCTAGGTTGTCCAATTTGTTGGCATATAATTTTTCATAGTATTCCCTGATAATGGCTTGTATTTCTGAGGGGTTGGTTTTAATAAGTCAATTTTCATTCATGGTTTTGTCTATTTGGGTGCTCTCTCTTTTCTTTTTGAGAACCCTGGCTAAAGGTTCATCAATTTTGCTTTCTATTTTTCAAAAAACCAACTTTTGATTTCATGGATGTGTTCAATTGTTTCTTTGGTCTCTATGTTGTTTATTTCTGTTCTGATTTTTACTCTTTCTCTTCCACTGGGTTTAGAGAATTCTTGTTGTTCTGCCTCTAGTTGCTTTAGGTGAGCTGTTAGATTTTGCAATTGCACTTTTTTCTAATTTCTTGAAATAAGCCTGGAGTGCAATGTATTTTCCTCTTACGACTACCTTTGCCACATCCCATAGATTTTGGATTGTTGTGTTTTCATTTTCATTTGTTTCCATATATTTTTAAATTTCTTCTCTAATTGTCTGACTGCCCCATTCATTTTTTAGTGGGGTGTTCTTTAACCTCCATGGTTTTGGAGGTTTTCCAGACTTCTTCTTGTAATTGATTTCAAGTTTCATAGCATTGTGATCTGAGAGTGTGTATGGTATGATCTCAATTCTTTTATATTTACTGAGGGCTGCTTTATGTCCCAGGATGTGATGTATCTTGGAGAATGTGTCATGCGCACTTGAGAAGAAACTGAATTCCATGGCGTCAGGATGTAGAGTTCTAAATATATCTGTCAGATCCATCTGGTCCAATGTGTCTTGCAAGTCCATTGTTTACTTAGTGATTTTCTGTCTGGTTGACCTATCCATTGCTGTAAGTGGAGTATTAAAGTCCCCTGCTATTAGCACATTCTTATCTATAAGCTTGTTTCTGTTTGTGATTGTTTTAAATATTTAGGTGATCCCATATTTGGTGCTTAGACATTTATGATTGTTAGTTCTTCCTGATAGATAGATTCTGTAATTATTATATAATGCCCTTATTCATCTTTTGTTATTGTCTTTAACTTAAAGTCCACCTTGTCTGATATAAGTGTAGCTACTCCAGCTTTCTTTTGATTTCCCGTATAATGATAGATATTTCTTCATCCCCTTACTTTTAATCTGAAGTTATCTTACTGTCTAAAATGCATTTCATATAGACAGCAAATAGATGGATTTTTTTTTGTATCCATTCTGCTACCCTATGTCTTTTGATTGGAGCATTCAGCCCATTTACGTTCAGTGTTATTGTTGAAATATGTGAGTTTAGAGTGGTTGTGTCCTTTGTGGGATTCATGCTTGTGGTGGTGTCTCTGGTATCTTCCTTCCTTGCAATACTTCACTCAGAGCGTCCCCCTCAGGATTTCTTGTAGGCCTGGCTTAATGGTGACAAATTCTTTCAATTTCTGTATATTTGGAAAGACTTTTATCTCTCCTTCTATGATGAATGAGAGACATGCTGGATAGAGGATTCTTGACTGCATATTTTTTTCTGTTCATCACATTGAAGATTTCCTGCCATTCCTTTCTGGACTGCGAAGTTTCATTAGATAGATCTGTCACCATTCTGATAGGTTTCCCTTTGTATGTTAGGGCCCTTTTTTCCCTAGTTGCTTTCAAAATTCTGTCTTTATATTTTTCAATTTTTACTATGATATGAGGTTCAGAAGATTGATTCAAATTACATCTGAGGGGAGTCCTCTTTGCCTCTTTTATTTCAACGTTTACTTCCTTCACTAGGTTGGGGAAGCTCTCTGTTATAATTTGTTGCAGGACTTCTTCAGCACCTTTCCCTCTCTCTTCCTCTTCTGGAATTCCTATGATAAGTATATTGTTGCGTTTGACCGTATCACTGAGCTCTCGAAATCTTCTTCATGCTCCTGGATCAGTTTGTCCCTTTTTTCTCAGTTTCTTCTTTTTCTATAATGCTATCTTCTAAATCACTTATTGTCTTTTCTGCCTCTTCATTCCATGCATTGGACGTCTCCAATTTATTATGTATCTCATTTATCGCATTTTTTAATTCCTCATGCCTATTTTTATGCTCCATGTTGTTTGTAGCCATAGTTTCTTTGATGTCCTCTATACTTTTTTCAAGTCCAGTTTTTATTTTTATGATTATTGTTCCAAAATCTTGTTCAGTTATGCTGCTTATATCTTTTTGGAGCAGTTCTTTAGCTGTCAATTTTTCTTGGAATTTTTTTTTGAGGAGAGCTCTTTTGTTTTGACAGTTTGGTTAGCTTTCTATCTCTTGTTAGGTTTAAAGACTTGTTATGCTCTCTGCACCCATGAGCGCTGCTGTAACCAAGAAGGCTCTTTGACTGTCCAGGGCCTATCCTTTCAGAAAGTGTTCTTTGATTAGTACCTCTTGATCTCTCTTGTTAAGACCTTGGTTATTTTATTTTTCTATGCATAAAGGTATTTGGAACTCTCCACCGTGTGTACTTTCGCTTGTTTCTTGAGGTAGCTCTGGAGAAGAAAGCAGACTGACAAACACACAGGGAACAGAGGCATACAAACGCACAGACAAATCCAACAAACTTGCACACTGAGAGGGAAGATGAAAAAGTAAAGAGAAAAGATGGAGGAGGGAAGACGAATAATAGAAAATAAAAATACATAAAAAAGTCAAAAAGAAGAAAAGAAAAGGAAAAAAGAAGAAAACCGATAGACAAAGAATGGTTTAAAGGATATATCCAGATTTCCCAGCTACAGTTAAATAGCCAGGTGTATGCAGTGCTGATTGAAGAGCATAGAAAAGAGAGAGATGAAAGGGTGGGGATGAGGCAAAATTGGAGATAGGCAGAAGGGATAAGAAGGGATAAGAAGGTTTTCTCAAAGAGCTAAAGGGTGGAATATGGTTGGAGAGGTGAGAGAAGGACGCTGGTGTTATCCAGAGAAACTATATAGTCTAATTACTCTGAGACAAAGAGATGAAAAGGTAGTTAGGTGTAGAATTTACATCTACTTGATTGACTAAATCTGACTGTTTAAGCTGGTGACCAGAACTAATCAGGTCAGTGTACCGGAAGAAAAGAAAAAAAAATAGAAGAAGGTAGCTCTCTAGCAGTGATGGGTGTGGTTTGATCCAATTTGTCAGGCGGGAGTTCCGCCTTTGCGGTTGTGGCGAGATGAGTGGCAGGGCTCCAGTCCCTTTGAGAACCAAGCGCTGCACCTCACTTTTTTGGTTGTGTAAACTCCCCATGCTGGGGGCGCAACCAAAGTGGGTCATGCTCTTTAACCCAGGTCAAGCCTAGTTTCCAAATCCCAATCTGCACACCCCACTGATATTGCGGTAGACACAACATCGCAGGCGATCCCCTCAGGGCAATTCCAAGCCTCTTGCCTAGCCCTGGGGATTGAGCCAGAATCACTGCTCCCTTCTCCTCCAGGTCAGGTTGGTGAGCAATGACTGGGGTTCGCCTGTGGTGTGCCTTGTGTCCGCTGGAGAGGAGGAAACCGGGTCCCTCTGTGTCTCGTCACCCGAAACACGAACTCGCAGGCAAATCTCCCAATTTTAAGCCCTTTGCTTCCCCTCTACGGGTCCAGCAGAGCCAGGAGCATGGGTGCGAGGTTGGGCGTGGCCACTCCAGGACGAGTTGGTGCGCGGGGATTTGGCGCACACGAAGTTTTTTTTCCAGGGATTGTTTTGGTCAGCTGGAGTAGCAGTGACCGGGTCCTTCTGTGCCCCGAGAGGAGGTTTTCCTATTCCCCAGTGACAAGGACCGTGTCTTGAGCAGTTTCGGCCTCTTTTCTCCTCTTATTCCCCACCATCGCCACCATCCCTCTGCGTCTCTGATCCGGCCTGATTTTATCTTCCCAAATTCGCACTCACATTAGAAGGTTTTCTCAGTGGATTCTGCATCCTTTTTCTCCCAATTGCTTGGATTCTGTAAGGTTTCCTATGGCTTCAGATCTTTTCCGTGTGAGATATGGGGACGAGTGCAATGTATGGAGCTCGCTACTTCTCCACCATCTTGCCCCCCTCCCTATGCCATGTGCTTTTAAACTGTTCTCTCTGATTAGTGATTTAGTTAATCTGTCATTTACTTTACAAAATGACCTCTTACTTAATCTTTCCAGACTATTGTAGGTCCTCAATAAAATATACAATGTATTTGGTGAACTTTGCTAGAATGTTTTAACATAACTGCACAATGAAACAATATTAATTTTCTTCTTCTGTAATTGGCTTCTACCAATATTATTTTTTCAACTTTCTCTTATATTTTTATTTCCAAATAATTAATGAGCTATATTGCTGGAAATAGCATTCCCACCTGCTATGTTAATAGAGTAAGTGATAATAATTTAGTCCTTGGAATATCAAAACAGAAAGTCATCAGGCATATTTCCTGATGACTGTAAAGACAAGAGAACTATTACAGTTGTCTTACCAAATCATTTGAGTTTGGAAACTCTTTAATGTCATTTATGTTTCTATTTCTGACTATGTCAATGTCTTTGATGAGAGGTTTAATATATTCTAAAAGACGTGGTTTTAAAAGACTTAATCATTTTTACATCAAAAGAAGGCACTGAGAATCAGTTGACTTTAAAGAAAGACTTAAGACCTAAAAACGGGACTATACCAGATGTAAAAAATTATATATATATATATATATATATATATATATATTTGTGAATTTGTATACATAATATTTCTATATATCAATTTTTGTATGTAATAAGTGCCTGTATTAAAGTCTATAATTTATGCAGCAATGCAATCACCTTAATATTCATATAAGTCATACATATAATAAATTTGTTATACTTCATATTTTGTTAACATGGTTTTAAAAATCATTTTGTTGAAAATATGATTTTTTATGTATTTATTTTAAAATTTATTTATCTATTTAAATTATTTTTAAAAATTTTTTAAGTTTACCTATTTATTTTGAGAGAGAGTGGGTGGTGGAGGGACTGAAAGAGAGAGAGAAAGAGAGAATCCCAAGCAGATTCCATGCTGTCTGCACCAAGCCTGATGTGGGGTTAGAGCTCAAAAACTAAGAGATCATGAGCCAAATCAAAATCAAGAGACAGAGACTAAACCGACTGCCACCAGGCACCCCTGTTTGATATTTTCTAAGGAAAGCTAAACATAGCTTTAAAATCTGATATTCAATAATAATTTTTAAATGCTTAAAGCTTGAATATACTCATGAAGTTAACTGTATTTACAGCTGATAATCTTTGTAAGTTATTTATTCATTTATTTTATTTTGAGAGAGAGAGACACAGAGAGAGAATACCAAGCAGGGTTTGAACTATCAGCACAAAGCGTGATGTGGGGCCTGAACTCACAAATTGTGAGATCATGACCAGACCTGAAATCATGAGTCAGACACATAACTGCCTAGCCGCCCAGGTGCACCACAGCTGATGAATTTTAAAACACAATTATTACATCCCATGATGAAATAACAATTTTTAATAAGGGCTAGTGATAGAATATGAATTAGCAAATCTTGGAATTTGGTATGATAACTTAGCATGTTATATGAAGTGGCCTCTGGAAATGAGCACATTTTAATTTCAAAATCACAGAAGAAGGAAAGAAATCACTTCCAATGCTTTTCAGTTTAGGTCCGGAGAAGTCAAGTCAATGTTTTTCTTGGACTGAGGAATTGAGAAACCAACATGTCTAGACTTCCTAATTCTGCTGGGTGCTGCTATAATTTCAAAGGACTACTTACTCACTTCAAAGTTTGGTTTTGATTTCATATTTTATATACACAAGTAGCTTCTCAATTTCAAACTAAAAGTTGTGATTTATATGATAAATGAAAACTGTAAACAGTGACAAAGAGACATATATAATACAGGATTTCCATTTAGTTCTCAGGGCATGTGAAGCACATGAAGGAGAAAGACTTTCTAGGGTGGGCCTAGAATGTTCCACCTAGTCATTGGCAGAGAGAAGAGCATAACTTGCTTCACATTTTGGAATGTTAAGCCTATTTTTGATTATAGAATGGAATGGTAATAGGAACCTGGTGGCATATTCCTAGAGTAGGTATTAAAATATTATTATGGGAAAAAAAAACTTGAAGTTTGAAGTTACAACAAGGAACATTCATTCAAAAACTAGTGTCTGTCGAGAGGAGGCAAGATCGTGGAGAATTAGGGAGCTCCGTACATTTCGCTCACTCCCATCTTTCAAACAGAGAATGCCAGAAGCCATAAGACATTGAACCACAGGAGTTTGGGAAGAGAAAAAGACAGAGTGCACTAAGAAGACAGCATCATAGGTGCATGAGTGATAACTGGGGAAGATATAAACAGGCCAGGACCCAGAGACACGGAGGGAGGGTAGGGAACCCCTTGGCAGGGAGCCGTGGAGAGTCTAGGGGAAGAGAAAGAGTGGCTGTAACTGCTCATAGAACTGTCCCTGGAGAAGAGAAAACCTTGGCTTGGGACGGAGAGTGATCCTATTTCTAGCTGTCATGCTGACTTTGTGCTGGGTACCCAGTTCCCAAGCAGCTCCAGGAGAAACTGCTGTGTTGCTCTCCCTGCTTGATCCCCAGCAGGGAAGCGGCCCGGTTTACAGGATTATATTTCGGGCAGAATCAATAAAGCCCAGGGACTAAGACCTGGAAACCAGGTGGGGCTTGAGACATAGAACACAGCCCACCTTGGCTATGCCTGTGGCACAGGGAAATCAGACCTAAAAGAGTGATTTGCAACACTTGGTGAGAGAAGGGACTGAGGCACTGCCACTTTTCTCCCCACAATCACCAAAGCAGGATCTCGGGTAGCCAGTTAAGATGTGACTACACCAAACCCTGCCCATACGCGCTATAGAGCTGTTTTTTTTTTAACTGGAGCCCAGGGCAAGACCAACATGGATGCACTGCCATGATTATTTCTACATCAATTCTTTCTATTCAGATATATTTTCCCTTGTCTCATTCGCATCTCTCCCCACTGCTGGACTGGGTGATCTGGCCATAGGTTTGCTTAAACAGTCACATTTAATCCATTCCCTAGATGTATATTCCACACCTCCACCGCTACCTTTTTATCTCTCTCTCTCTAGAGTAATTAGACTATATAGTTTCTCTGAGTAACATTGTCTTCGCTTTTTTCTCCTCACCTCTAACCACACTTTACTCTTTCTCTCTCTGAATTAAACCTCTTAGTCTTTCTGCCTGGTCATTTTTCTTCCACTTTCACTTCCTCCCCAACATTCAAAGAACACTTCCTGAATGGACAGGTCCTGGATAGTCAAAGAGCTTTCTTTAATACAGCAGCATCCTCAGGGCCAGAATCCATAACAAACTTTTAAAATCAACAGGAGATAGAAAGCTAACCAAAATGATGAAATGGAAGAACTCTCCTCCAAAGAAATTCCAGGAAGAAATGACAGCTAAAGAACTGCTCAATACAGATATAAGCAATATAACTGAACAAGAATTTAGAACAATAGTCATAAAATTTATCTCTGGGCTTGAAAAAGGCATGGAGGAGATCAGAGAAGGTGCTGCTACAAAGACTATGGAGCTTAAAAATAGTTGTGATGAATTAAAAAATTCTATTAACGAGGTGCATAATAAAATGGATGTTCCAATGCATGGCTTGAAGAGGCAGAGAGGAGAATAGAGGAATTAAAAAACAAAATTATAGAAAAAGAGGAAGTTGAGAATAAGTGAGATAAAATGATCTAAAGCACAACAGGAGAATTCGAGTACTGCGTGATACAATGAAATGGAACGATATCCATATCATTGGAATTCCAGAAGAGGAAGAGAGACGGAAAGGCGTTGAAGGGGTACTTCAACAAATTGTAGCTGAGAACGTCTGGGGAAGGAAACAGACATTGAAATCCAAGAGGCAAAGAAAACTCCCCTCAGATGTAAATTGAATCAATCTTCTGCATGACATATCATAGTGAAACTGGAAAAATATGAGGACAAAGAGAGAGTTATGAAAGGGATAAAAGAGCCCTAACATACAAAGGGAGATCTATCTATTGAAACTTTGCAGGCTAGAAAAGAATGGCAGGAAATCTTCAATGTGATGAACAGAAAAAATACCCAGCCAAGAATCCTCTATCCAGCAAGCTTGTCATTCAGAATAGAAGGAGACATGAGAGTCTTCCCAAATAAACAAAAATTCAAAGAATTTGTCATCACTAAACCAACCCTACAAGAAACCCTAAGGGAGACTCTATGAGGAAAATGTTGCAAGGAACACAAGGTACCCGAGACACCACTACAAGCATGAATCCAACAGAGAACACAATGACTCTAAACCCATATTTATCAATAACAACATGGAATGTAAACAGAATAAATGTTCCAATCAAAACACATAGGGTAGCAGAATAAAAAAAAAAAAAAAAAAGAAACATCTATTCGATGTCTACAAGGAAATCATTTTAGACCTGAGGACACCGTCAGATTGAAAGTAAGGGGATAGAGAAATATCTATCATGCTCCTGGAAGTCAAAAGAAAACTGGAGTAGCCATACTTATACCAGACAAACTGGACTTTAAAGTAAAGACAATAACAAGAGATGAAGAAGGGCATTATATAAATATTACAGAGTCTATCCATCAGGAAGAACTAACAATTATAAATCTCTATGTACTGAATTCGGCAGCACTGAAATAAACAAAAGGATCACAAACAGAAACAACCTTATGGGTGAGAATGCGCTAATAGCAGGAGAATTTAATAATCCACTAACAGTAATGGATAGATCAACTAGACAGAAAATCACTAATGAAACAAGGGACTTGAATGACACATTGGACCAGATGGATGTGACAGATATATTTAGAACTCTACATCCTGAGGCTATGGAATTCACTTTCTTCTCAAGAGCACATGGCACATTCTCCAGGACACATCACATACTGGGACATAAAGCACCCTTTAATAAATAAAAGGAATTGAGATCATACCATGCACAATTTCAGATCACCATGCTATGAAACTTGAAATCAATCACAGGAGAAAGTCTGGGAAACCTCCGTAAACATGGAGGTTAAAGAACACTCAATTATAGAACAATGGGCTAATCAAACAATTAGAGAAAAAAATTAAAATATATGGAAACAAATGAAAATGAAAACGTAACAATCTAAAATCTATGGGATGTGGCAAAGGCAGTCCTAAGAGGAAAGTATATTGCACACCAGGCCTATTTCAAGAAATTAGAAAAAGCACAAATACAAAATCTAACAGCACACCTAAAGGAACCAGAAGGAAAGAAAAGAGAACACCCCAAACCCAGCAGAAGAAGAGAAATAATAAAAATCAGGGCAAATATAAATAATATAGATTCCATAATAAGAGTTGAACAGATCAATGAAACCAAGAGTTGGGTGATAAACCTTTTGCCAGCCTTCCCAAAAAGAAAAGAAAGAGCACCCAAATAGACAAAATCATGAATGAAAAAGGACTTATTACAACCACCCCTAGGAAATACAAGCAAGTATCAGGGAATACTATGAAAAATTATATGCCAAAAAACAGGACAACTTGGAAGAAATAGACAAATTCCTAAACACACACTCACTACCACAATTCACATGGGAAGAGACAGAAAATGTGAACAGACCAAAAACTAATGAAAAAATTGAATCAGTTATCAAAAAATTCCCAATGAATAAGAGCCCTGGTTCAAATGGCTTTCCTGGGGAATTCCACCAGAAATTTACATCAGAGTCTATACACATACTTTTCAAGCTATTCCAAAAAATGGAACTTGAAGGAAAACTTCCGGACTCATTCTACGAAGTCAGCATCACTTTGATTCCTAAACCAGACAGAGACCCAGAACTAAAAGAGAACTACAGGCCAATATTCTTAATGTATACGGATGCAAAAATCCTCAACAAGATTGCAACTTGAATTCAACAGCACATAAAAAGAATGATCCACCATGATCAAGGGAGATTCAGTCCTGGGTTACTGGGCTGGTTCAATATTTGCAAATCAATCACTATGATACATCACATTAACAAAAGAAAAGATAAAAATCATATGGTCTTCTTGAAACATGCAGAAAAAACGTTTGACAAAATACATCATTCCTTCTTTATAAAGACCCTCGAGAAAGTCAGGATAGAAGGAACTTACTTAAACTATGATGTTTTAAAAAAAGCCATCAATGAAAAGCCCTCAGCTAACAACTTCCTCAAAGGGGAAAAGCTGAGAACTTTTCCCCTGAGATCAGGAACACGAAAAGGATTTCCACTCCCACCACTGTTGTTGTGCTTTTTTTAAAATGTGTTTTATTTCTGAGAGAGAGACAGAGTGAGCAGTACAGGGACAGAGAGAGAGGTAGACACAGAATCTGAAACAGGCTCCAGGCTCTGAGCTAGCTTTCAGCACTGAGCCCCTCACAGGGCTTGAACCCATGAACCATAAGATCATGACCTCAGCTGAATTTGGATACATAACCGACTGAGCCACACAGGTGCCCCTTACAACTGCTGTTTAACATAGTGCTGGAAGTCCTAGCATCAGCAGTCAGACAACAAATTGGAATAAGAAGCATCAGAATTGGCAAAGAAGAAGTCAAACATTCACTTTTCTCAGATGACATGATAGTCTACATAGAAAACCTGACAGACTCCACCAGAAGCCTGCTAGAAGTGATCCATGAATTCAGCAAAGTTGCAGGCTACAAAATCAACCTACAGAAATCAGTTGCATTTTTATACACCAATAATGAAGCAACAGCAAGAAAAAATCAAGAAACTGATCCCATTCACAATTGCACAATAAACCATAAAATACCTAGGAATAAACCTAGCCAAAAATATAAGAGAGCTGTATGATGAAAACTATAGAAAACTTATGAAGGAAATTGAAGAAGACACAAAGAAATGGAAAAATATTCCATGCTCATGTATCAGAAGAATGAATATTTTTAAAACGTCATTACTACCCAAAGCACTCTACACATTTAATCCAATCCCAATCAAAATTACACAACAATTCTTCTAAAAGTTAGAAAAAACAATCCCCAAATTTGTATGGAACCACAAAAGACCCAGAATAGCCAAAGTAATATTGAAGAAGAAAATCAAAATGAAAAGCATCACAATCCCAGACTTTAGCATCTACTACAAAGCTGTAATCATGAAGACAGTATGTTATTCGCACAAAAACAGAAACATAGACCAATGGAATATGACAGAGAACTCAGAATTGGACCCACAAATGTATGGCCACCTAATCTTTGACAAAGTGGAGAAGAGTATCGACTAGAAAAAAGACAGCCTCTTTAACAGATGGTGTTGGGAGAACTGGACTGCAATATGCAACAGAATGAAACTACATCATTTTCTCACACCATACATAAAAATAAACTCAAAATGGATAAAGGATCTGAAAGTGAGAAAGGAAACCATCAAAACCCTAGAGGAGAAAGCAGGAAACAACCTCCTTGACCTCAACCGCAACAATTTCTTACTTGACACCTCCCCAAAGGCAAGGAAATCAAGAGCAAAAATGAACTACTGGGACTTCATCAAAATAAAAAGTTTCTGCAAGGCATAGGATATAATCAATAAAACTAACAGGCAACCGATGGAATGGGAAAAGATATTTATAAATGACATATCAGATAAAGGACTAGTATCCAAAATCTATAAGGAACTCACCACACTCCACGCCCAAAAAACAAACAACCCAGTGAAGAAATGGGCAGAGGACATGAACAGACATTTGTCCCAAGAGGATATTCAGATGGCCAACAGACACATGAAAGGATGCTCAGCATCCCTCCTCATCCGGGAAATACAAATCAAAACCACCCTGAGATACCACTTCACGCAAGTCAGAGTGGCTAAAATGAACAAATCAGGAGACTATAGATGCTGGCAAGGATGTGGAGAAATGGGCACCATCCTACATTCTTGGGGGAATGCAAACTGGTGCAAGCCCCTCTGGAAATCAGTGTGGAGGTTCCTCAAAAACTTAACAATCTAACTCCCCTATGACCCAGCAATAGCACTGCTAGGAATTTACATAAAGGATACAGGAGTGCTGATGAATAGGGGCACATGTACCCCAGTGTTCATAGGAGCACTTTCAACAATAGCCCAATCATGGATAGAGCCTTAATGTCCATCAACTGATGAATGGATCATGAAGATGTGGTTTAACTATACAATGGAATACTACGTAGCAATGAGAAAGAATGAAATCTGGCCATTTGTAGCAATGTAGATGGAACTTGAGGGTGTTATGATGAGCAAAATAAGTCAGGCAGAGAAAGACAGATACCATATGTTTTCACTTATAGGTAGAACAGGAGAAACTTAACATAGGGCCATGGGGGGGAAAAGGGGGATATAGTTGGGGAGAGGAAGGAGGCAAACCATGAGGGACTCTTGAATACTGAGATCAAAGAGAGGGCTGATTGTTTGGGGAGAGGTGAAGGGGGGTGATGGAGGCCACTTGTTGGGATGAGAACCTGGAGTTATATAGAAACCAAGTTGAAAATAAACTATCAAAGAAAAAAAACACAAAACCCCCCAAAACTAGTGTCCTATAGAAGCTTGTAATCTGAATATATTTTATAGGATTTTCTCAAAGGCACAATTTTATTCCTTATTGAATCATAATATACATGCATAAAAGTGCACACGGCATAATATTTTAATGCTATTTGGTCTACATTCCAATCAGGAAGAGTAAAATTTAAGCAGATATATTGAACAAACGCAATTAAGTATAACAGTACTTTTTCTGGTGATTTTTTTTCTTTTTCTAGGTCTCTCCCTCCATCCTTTCTTTTCTCTCCTTTTCCAGTCCTTTCTACTGTCTCTGTTCCTTTTTTCTTCCTTCTGTCTATTAACAGTTATGTTTGAAATCTTACTGTATGGCTGGCTCCATACAAGATGTTAGGGATAAAGCAGAGAACAATACAGACATGTTTCATGACCTAATAGATTTTCCAATCTGTTGGGAATGGCAAAAAAAAATAATCAGGACAAAGTATGAAGATCTAATAGGGGAAATCCATTTTGCTATAAGAGCATATAAAAGGTGAATTTTCCCTTTTCCTAGCCGTTGATCTTGTTTATTTAGCCCTAAGTTAATCCTTTGGTCTTTAAATCTTACAATCTGTATCATATTTACATATTTACATTTCTAACAATAGTAGCTCAAAATCTAATTCTCACCTCCCCTTTTATACTAAGCACCTACCCCCCACTTTATAGTTTAATTCCCTGGTACCCAGCAAATAAATGTTTTATTTTAACTCAAGATGTGTAGCATTTTCTTTTTAATCAGCTAAACCCCTAACACTATAACTAGCAAAATCTCTAGGTAACTTGCTGAATCTCAAGTGGGTATTCTAAAAGGAAAGTAGAGGATCTGTGGGCTCTTGGTCACCTTTTTTTTTTTTTTTTTTTACTTTGGTTTCTATCTGCTTTCTTCTTCTTGACCTTCCTAGATAGAACTGATAAGTCATTCCTTATGGTTTCTACTCTGTCATAGGTTATTAAAACTTTGTCTCATTTTCTTTCTCCTTTCTCATTTCATTTACAGTATCAACTTCACTCCAGTGATCCAAATCTCTGTATATGTTGGATCTTACATGAGAAAACTTATAGTAATTATTCAAGATTACTTTTCATTCTTGGTCCCATAAAAAGAAATGCATACATTGTAGCACTCCAATAAAAAGTTGTAGCTTCTACCAAATAGGTCATCTATATCCAGTTTTGAATTATAGAGTTTTATGTGTCATTCCTAGTAATGCAGTTATCTATATGAATTTGTTTAGTTATAACATGAAAGCACTGATAATTAATATTATTTACTTTAATTAGGAAATATAAGTAATATTAGAAAGTATACTGATTTACAACTCAGAGGACTTAGGTTCTAGTTCTTTTACAGCCACTTACTATCAAACTGCTTTAGTGTTCCCTGGGCTTTAGCTGTAAAAGAAAGAAAGAAAGGATGTTTTCATTGTTTATAAAAATCATACCTGTTCTGCCTATCTTACATGGCTGTTATGAGGTTCCAAAAATATAATGAAAACTTTAAGAATTGCTTTTAAGAACCGTATAGCACAATAAAAATATAAGATGAATTTTTATTCTTCTCTTAAAACTTTGCCACTTGACGTTTTGTAAAACATTTTTGCTTTAAAATCTGACAAATCAAACACTCGTAGTCAATTTTAAATCTGAAGCAAAATATTTCTTGTCATTAATTATTGTGCCACTTTTCTTCAAGTCAGGATAACTGGTGTCACTCTCCATGTGAACTGAAGAAAACTCAGTGCATATATTTTTACAGTGTCTAAGACCCATCCTGTGATTTTACTCACTTCACTTTGATGTTAACACTTAATCTTGAATGAAACAAGATTGAAATAGTATTTTTGACACTAAAGTTTTTAAAGGGAATGGGAGGATGTTTTATTTAAATATTTTGGTTTGTTATATACACTGCAGGAGTAAATAACTTAATGAATTTGGCTTGCCAATACTCTGGTTCTTAATCCAATCAAAGATCAATCACTCTGGAAAACAGTACAGAAGTTTCTCAGATAAAAATAAAACTATCCTATGACCTAGCAATTGCACTACCAGGTATTTGTCCAAAGGATACAAAAATATTGATACAAAAGAGCACATGTAACCCAATATTTATAGCAGCATTATCAACAATAGCCAAATTATGGAAAGAAGCCAAATATCCACCAAATGATGCATGGATGAAATGAGGTAGGGGATTTGTATGTACACACACACACACACACACACACACACACACACACACACAAAGTAAAACCTTGGATTGTGAGTAACTTATTGTGTGAGTGTTCTGCAAGATGAGTAAACATTTCTAATAAGTTTTCGAATTTGATAAAAGAGTACTGTCTTGCAATACAAGTAGTAAATAATACCAAATGTCACATAATCAAACTGAGTCAATGGTTCTTGAAATTTGCTTTGGATTACAAGTGCTTTGGGTTACAAGCATGTTTCCAGAACAAATCATGCTCATAATCCAAGGTTTCATATATACATATATATGAAATGTTCCATCATTCATATTTACATATGACAAAGAATGACGGAATATTACTCAGCCATGAAAAATAACGAAATATTCCCCATTGCAATAACATGGATGGAGCTAGAATGTATTATCCTAGGCGAAATAAGTCAGTCAGAGAAGACAAATATCATATAATTTCACTTATATGTGGCGCTTAACAAACAAAACAGATGAACATAGGGGAAGGGGAAAAAAAAGAGAGGGACACAAACTATACAAGACGCTTAACTATAGAGAACAAATAGGGTTCCTGGAGGGGATATGGGTGGAGAGACAAGTTAAACGAGTGATGGGTATTAAGAAGGGTACTTTTGAGGAGCACTGGGGGTCATATGTAAGTGATGAATCACTAAATTCTACTCATGAAACCAATATTATACTTTGTGTCAACTAGAATGTGAATAAAAACTTGAAGTAAACTAACAAAAGGATCATGAGGTGTCCATCCTCTGAATAAACAAATGGATAAGATAGTAGAGAATGGAAGCACCAGCATACAGTAGAAAGGAAAAGCCCTGAATCCATAGGCTGTGATGCTCGTACTTCTTCTTTTCCTCCTTGAGATATGAGACTCCCCAGATTCCTATCTCATAATCTGTAAATTTAGAGGTTTGGATGCAATGGCCATACAATTCTGTAATATTGTTTTTTGCCTTCTGGAAAGAGATTTACTGAATATAAACAGACCCTAGCAAGTGTTAGCCTTAGAATATTCAACTCTAGTTAATAAGAACTCTTAGTCTGCTACCTACAAAGATAATTTATATGGCCATTTCCTACCAAAATATTTGTGTGTGGTTGAGTATGTGCATGTGTGTGTTCACATTACTATGCAATACAGATAAACTTTTTTTTAAGCTTTCTTAATGCTTATTTATTTTTGAGAGAGAGAGAGAGATAGCAAGCGGGGGAGGAGCAGAAAGAGAGAGACACACACAGAATCTGAAGCAGGCTCCAGGCTCTGAGCTGTCGGCACACAGGCCAATGCGGGGCTCGAACTCACTGACTGGCGAGATCATAACCTGAGCCGAGTTCGGACGCTTAACCGATTAAACCACCCAAGCACCTCCAAATAAACTATATAGTAGTATGTTCACCCCCATACCATTATAAATTCATTTGTCAAAAATGATTTTGCCTAGGGACACCTGGGTGGCTCAGTCCATTAAGCGTCTGACTTCAGTTCAGGTCATGATTTGGCGGTTCTTGAGTTCAAGCCCAGCAATGGGCTCTGTGTCGACAGCTCAGAGCCTTGAACTTGCTTAGGATTCTGTGTCCCCCTCTCTCCCTGCCCCTCCCCCACTTGCACTCTGTCTCTCTCTCTCTCAAAGATAAACATTAAAAAATTAAAAATAAATTTAATTTAATAAATTAAAAAATAAAATGATTTTACTTAGTATTAAAGAAATATTCTCTTATCCCCACTGCAGCCACCAACTGGAACTCCCAGTATAATAATAAAACTTGGAGATCTGAGAGCAACTAGCACTTGGTTTGACTCAACAAATACTGTCATGTTATGCTATCACTTTTCAACGATTTCACTCTTATGGACAAGAGAGGGGAAGAAAAGAAAGAAATAAGGGAGGAAGGTCAGGAGGGAGAAAAAAAGAAAAATCTGATATTGAGAAAATTCTAGAGATTAAAGGCAAGCAAGCAAATTGTAGGCATGGGTTTTTCTAAAGATTATGTCAGAAGAAGTTGCTTTATCTGGGTTTATATGGTAACTGATATAAAGATGATTAACATCTTGATGAGAATCAGGATGGTAAATACACACTTACTGGCCTTAGATCTAGAAGCCCAGATCTCTAGTCCACCTAGTCCACACACACACACACACACACACACACACACACACACACACACACACGTGTTTTTTGTATAAATGATATTTCTCTGGGCCTCAATTTTCTCTTCTGTAATATGAAGAGAATGAACTAAATGACCTCTGAAAGTTTTTCCATTTTGGACATTATAAAAATAATTTGGGAAAAAGGATACCATAAAAAAAAGACACTTGTGAAATTTCATGAATGACTCATCCTGCTGAGTTAATATTAAAATAGTCTTCAAATGAGTACCTTGTTAATGCTAGCTCTTTTGATTGTGTAATTATATGGGTCACACAGTCGTTTACTTCATCTTCACTTAGGATGAAATAAAAATAATTTGAATCCAACCAAAGTTGTTCTTTCCACCACTGACTCCTCATAGATGAGATGGATGGACAGATGACTTACTTCACTCCAACATTTGAACTTTTCTGAGGTGTTTTTTTAAATTTTTTAATGTTTTATTTATTTCTGAGAGAGAGAGAGAGAGAGAGAGTGAGAGAGCATGAGCAGGAGAGGGTCAGAGAGAGAGGAAGACACAGACTCTGAAACAATCTCCAGGCTCTGAACTGGCTGTCAGCACAGAGCCCGACGCGGGACTCAAACCCAGGAACCTTGAGATCACGACCTGAGTCAAAGTCGGAAGCTTAACCGACGGAGCCATCCAGGTGCCGCAATATGTTTTATTTAAGGAATCCAGTATGCTTCAACCTGGTCTCTCACGGTATTGTCAAGTAAATACAGATTCTCCCTGATGTTTTTCCTGCCTCTTTATGGATCATTTCTCATTCCATATAGGATTTTATTTTTATTTGTTTTTAATTTTTTAAATGTTTTTATTTATTTCTAGGAGAGAGAGAGAGACAGTGTGAGAAGGGGAGGGTCAGAGAGAGAGGGAGTCACAGACTGAAACAGGCTCCAGGCTCTGAGCTGGCAGTCAGCACAGAGCCCGACGCGGGGCTCGAACCCACGAACCGCGAGATCATGACCTAAGCGAAAGTCGGACGCTTAACCGACTAAGCCACCCAGGCGCCCCCCATATAGGATTTTAATCTAAGGTGTCCAATACTATGTTTTAGCTGATACACCTTGAACTATTCCTCATATTAGAGGAATATAGTGACAGAATTTCATACATTATATAACTGAAGAGAGTAAGGAGAGCCCATGCCTCCACAAATCACACTATTGTGGCCTACTCTCAGCTGTCCACACCTACTGATTTCTATGTCCAAAGTACTTCTGCCTGATAGTAATGGTGATTACTGAGATATTGATACATCTATGTAAATCCTAACATTATAATTTCTGACATCTTGCAAGCTAGTTAGGTTTCAGGAGCCTGTGAATAGTGCTTATATCTCGTTACTGCACAGGGAAATAAAGCAACCCACTAACTGTTCTCACTGCTTCTCAGTTCACTTGAAGTCTCTAAAGTGCAAGTTACAGGGGCAGATTTATAATCTGAAAGTGAGACACTCAGTACTGAAAATCTTGGTGGAGAAGCCCCAAAAGGCCTGCTATTATTCTTCTGCACACACTTTCATAAAGTTATTAGATATCCTTTTTGGAAAAGAATGTCTGACAAGGGACACAGCATGTGGTACAGCTTCAGCCATGAATTTGATATAAGGTTTTCAAGAAACCTCAGAAAAGGGCAATCGGAGTCTACTTATCAGGTCTCTGGTTATCTTATTTCCACACTATGCATCTAGCTGATCTTCTGCTTTACATGGAACTGCTTGACAAAATTACAGATGACTTCTAACAGAAAATCATATTATTAGAGTTCAGTTTTGGACATTTCATTTGTTTGGAGATAATGCCTTAAAAATAACACCACAATAAAGTATATGCATAAAGGACAGCAACAAAATACAGATAAGAATCCAATATGTTAGGAGAAATAGTAGTCCGTGTGCACTGACTATCTATGACTAATAATTTAAAAGCAATTTGGAAAAAAATGTAGATAAAAAAAAACCTCAAAATAGAAAGTTGTAATAATTAAGTGTAACAACATTCACCGAATTGAAAAACAAATGACAAACTAAGTGAAGTACATGTAGAATATTCCCCAGATTAAGGTGACTTGACGAAAAAATAGTTCATAGACATCAATAAAGTAATGATGAACAAGCTTTAAAAACTGAACACAAGTTAGGAAAGGACAACAAAGAAAATTAAACAGCAAATAAATATAAAGGAAAAACTTGGCAGAGGCTTTCCAAGAAAAGTTATATTTTAAAAACCAAACTGTTTTCTTATTGGACACTGCCTCCCATCAGCAGCAGCCCTGGGTCAGCCCTCAGTGGGCAGCGTGGAACAGTTGCCAGACTTATAATTCTGCAAAATTTGCCATGCCCCATACCTTATTCCCTGGAGGCAGGATGGAAGTCTAAGAGACAGGACCTCAGAGGCAGTGATTATGTCACACTTCTTTAAAATGCTTTTTTAAATTCCACTATAGTGTGTCAATATCCATCAATAGCTGTGGAATTTTGCATGCCCTTTTTCCTAATAAAGAGATCTATACTAAAGAAATAATGTATGTGTATCAAGGTGTTATTTCAAGAATACTTTAAAAAAAATCTGCTACCTAAGTTTATTGATATTATACATTCCTTTACCTTTTAAAATTTTTTAAAAAACTGAGTGTAGTTAACACATAATGTTACTGCATAAGTCTCAGATGTACAACATAGTAAAGAATACTTTGAAGTTTTATTTATAACAGAGTAACAACAGACTAAATATCCAAAAATAGAGTACTCATTAAAAACTGTACATCCATACCCAATAAAAACAAAGAAATTAATTAAATATTATGCTGAAGGAAAACATTAAATTATGTGGAAAATGTTCATAACAAATAATTAAGTGACTATCATATTATTGTGAAGTGTGGCCTTACTCTTTTAAAAAAGAAAATGACCGTTAAACACACATGCACATGCACTTAAAAGAGACAGAGGTTAGGTACCTCAAACAATAATTAGGATGATGTGGAGTAGTAAGATTACTGACATTTTTCATTCTTTAGTTATGTTTTTAATGTTTTCTGAAATGGATATTATTACTATAAAAAGAAAAAATATTTTACAATCTCAAGTATACTTGAAGACTATATAATTGCAAGATTTTGTATATTTTTATGATGTTAAAAACGCTACATAATAGATGAAGTAAATAAAAGTAAAACAATATCTCTAAACTTTCTTTTAAATGTATAATAGTATGGTACCAACTTGCAGATATTAATTACAGAAAAATATAAGGAAGAAAATGAAAAATGTCTGAGGAACCAACAATTACCACTGTTAATATTTTGACATAAGACATTTTTACATAGATAAACTTATAAATGTATAATATGTTTATAAATTTTTGGTACATATATATTTATAACTTGCTTTTCTACTTAACAGTATGTCACAAATACTTCCCTTAAATGTAACTAAAAATTAATTTCATTGGCCTCATATTATTCCATAACATGAATATACTACCATTTATTTAATCAGTCCCCCACTATCAAGCTTCTAAGATGTTGCGAATTTTGGGGCACCTGGGTGGCTCAGTCCGTTGGGCGGAGGCTCTGCTGCACTGATGTATTGACAGCATGGAGCCTCCTTGGGATTCTGTCTCTTTCTTTGCCTTTCTCTCTCTATCTCTCTCTGAAAATAAATAAATAAAAATTTTAAAACTAAAACATTGAAATATTCATTGAGTGGAATGCTTATCAAAGAACATCAAGGATCCAAAAGAGGAAAATGGAATTGTCAGGTGGGAATTGTGAGAACCAATTGTCACAAATTATGGGTTAAGCTTACTGTGTAAAGCCATGTCTCTTACCTGTCATGATAATAACCATGTCTATTTACTAAGGGATGTGATGAGTGAGAATTGAACAGACAGAAACATTTGTAATGAAATATAACGTTTATGAGGGGCGCCTGGGTGGCTTAGTCGGTTAAGCGTCCGACTTTCGCTTAGGTCATGGTCTCGCGGTTCGTGGGTTCGAGCTCTGCGTTGGTCTCTGTGTTGACTGCCAGCTCAGAGCCTGGAGCCTGTTTCAGTCTGTGATTCCCTCTCTCTCTGACCCTCCCCTGCTCACGCTGTCTCT
>JAESUZ010003159.1:0-107046 GCA_017311185.1 Proteles cristata cristata | reverse complement strand
ACTTTCGCTTAGGTCATGATCTCGCGGTTCGTGGGTTCGAGCCCCGCGTCGGGCTCTGTGCTGACTGCCAGCTCAGAGCCTGGAGCCTGTTTCAGTCGGTGACTCCCTCTCTCTCTGACCCTCCCCTGCTCACGCTGTCTCTCTCTCTCTCCTAAAAAAAAATAAATTAAAAAACATTAAAAAAAAAAAAAAAAGACTAAGATTTGACTATACAGAAACAGGAAAGTATAGAAAACTGGAGATAAAGTACATGCAATACTTGTTGTACTTACCTAGATAATGGAAATTTTTATTTTGATCAAATCACATTTTTATTTCTATAAAACAAACTTTGACCTCATAGCAGAGGTAGGTCACTTATAATAAAAATAAAGTGCAATGGAAATGTGCTAAGTAAATATATCAAAGAAAAGGTACCTATCATCATTTGATTCACAAGATAATTTTCTGGTGATCTCATGTAGAGAAATTAATAAATATTATCCAAGATTATGTTTTGACAGGAAAATTTTAAGATACTTTCTATGTGATCACCTGTGGCAAGATTACTATATATTCCCCATGATTATATTTTAATATATTATTCAAAACCTTCACATTGTTTTCTGCTCCCATGAATGCATTTACTTCTTTTTCATAACTTAGAATACAGGAGGATAGAATGAAAGAGGATACAGGCTTGAGTAGCTGAAGAAGAGTCAACTGGGAGAAAGGAATAATGTATCTTTTGTAGTTCATTGAAGTTTTCTATTTCTAGAACTGATTTCACATTTTAAAGTTCACTAGGAATCAAGCAGAACTGAAACAATTTACAAATTTAGAAGCCTAAATATTTGAAAATAAGATCTGTTTGTTTTGTACATGTAGGCATTCACCCAATTGTTCTAGTATATCAACAGAGTTTATATACAATGCCTGACAAATATTCTTGCTTTTATATAAAACTATTGTATTTTGCCTAAAAAATGTTAGATTATGCTTTTCATTGCATGTAAGTTAAAAGAAAGAAAGAGAATTTTTGTTATAATAAATAAGTATAATCTTTACCCAGTATTTTTTTTTTAATTTTTTTTATTTATTTATAGGAGAGAGAGAGACAGCGTGAGCAGGGGAGGGTCAGAGAGAGAGGGAGTCACAGACTGAAACAGGCTCCAGGCTCCGAGCTGGCAGTCAGCACAGAGCCCGACGCGGGGCTCGAACCCGCGAACCGCGAGATCATGACCCAAGCGAAAGTCGGACGCTTAACCGACTAAGCCACCCAGGCGCCCCTACCCAGTATTTTTTACTGGCCCTGCTCTGTATAATCACTTATCATCACAGAATCTAAAGTAGCCAGTATCTTTTTTCATAAGTTTATTTATTTATTTTAAGGTAGAGCAAGTGTGAGTAGAGGAAGGGCAGAGAGAGAGAGGGAGACAGAGAATCCCAAGTTGGCTCCACACTGTCAGTGCAAACCCCAGCGTGGGGCTTGAACTCACAAACTGAGATCATGACCTGAGCCAAAATCAAGAGCCAGATGTTTAACTGACTGAGCCACCCAGGTGCCCCAGAACAGCTAATTAATGAAAGTTCCATCTGCTTCTATAGTGTTTTTTTTTTCAGTTTTTTTTTTAATGTTTTCAATTTATCAAAACAGAGTTGGCTAAATTCTTTATTCCCAAATTCAATTCAAAGTCCCCCTTTCCCTTTGGTACAGATTACACCTGGTTCTCCAAGTGGGTTGGGGTCACAGGGTTGCTCTCTTAGTCCCTTCCCCTTTTCTAAGCTCCCTGGGCTGAGGCTGTCACTGGGAAAGGAGAGAAATGTGATTTCTCAGTTGACTACCATTGGTGACCCATCAGTGAGCTCTCTGACCTCTTCCACACTAGCCATGCTTGCTCTTAATCTTGGGCTCTCTATCATATACTTCTCACTTGGGCCAAAATAGTTTAATTCTCAACCATTTTGAGTGGGATCCATTTGCTAAGGAAAACTGTATTATCCTTGCCATGGGAAATGGGTTATTTTCTCTCAGCTCTTTCATACTCCCATTGCCCCATCTCCATGTCCCTGCAGTCGCAGACACTCTACCAGCCCAGGGGCTCACTAGAATTCATCCGAAGACATATAGAAGTTTTGATTTAATGAATGAGGCTGAGTGTTAGTCAAATCCATTTGGAATAAGAGGGAACTGATGACTTCTACTCACAAATTCGGTTTCTCCAAAACACTACTCCATCCAGTCTCTTTTCTATCCCTCCTTTTTGTTGAGGGTGAGGGGAGAGGCCACTGAAATGTCACATTTAATCAGCCCTTCCAAGTCATAGCTGGATTCTTAGATGTTAGTTCTTTGAACGTTGATTGTGGAACTACTTAAAAAAAAACTGCCCATTTTTAACTGAAATATGTGCTAGGTATTATGGTGATATCACTATTCATGTCAACCAATAGCAAAGTGAAATTAATAGTGTCCAGTTGGATTACATTTGAGAGCATGGATTCCATCATAATACTTTTCAGACCTACAACTCCATGTGAAATTTGGACAAACCATATACTGAAAAATGTTTGATGAAAGACAATGTTTTTGAAATCATTTGTAAAGCCGTATTTGACTAGTGCAATGTTTGTGCATTGGTATCTTAAGTTTTATGTCCAGTTAATTTTTTTTTGAATAGTAGACCCATAAAACTTTAAACAGCTTTAAAGTTCACAAGTAAAAATCATATTAAGAGAGATTTCATAAGACAATAAAACAAGTAGGATGGAGTATTTTGGAAGCAAATTATCAAGACAATAACCAAAATCATGTGTATTCAGTGGTGTGCTTATTTAATCTGACTGCTATGGGAAAACAAGCATGTCTAATTATTCACTTGTTCAGTAACAGCCATTTTAAATACACGCACACACACACAAATATACACTGGATAAAATATAAGAATAGTTACAATCATAACAAATGTAAACTTATTTTAGGATATATTTGGTATCTTTGCATTTTGAATGGTTTATTTAATGATTTATTTAATGGTATTTTGTTATATGCAATAAAACCCACCTTATTATTAAAATCAAAAACAAAACTGGAATACTTATGCCGTCCAAAATTAAAGGAGACCAAATGTAAGCTGAAAAAAAGACTAAAATTTGCTTGCATTCATTTGTAGCTGTTTAGATAACTTTATAAAAATGGAATGAACTTAATCACCTCAATAAATGTAGAAAGCATTTGACAAAAATCCAACACTCCATGACAAAACAGTAAGTAATCTAGTTCTAATCAATAACTTTCTCAAACTGATAATGGGCATCTATGAAAAGCCCACAGGTAACATTGTACTAAGTGGCAAGTAACTGGAAAGCTTTCTCCCTAAGATCAAGGAAAAGACAAGAATGTTCGGTCTCCTCAGACTTGTTCAACACTGCTTGAGGCTGCAAACAGGGAAAATAGGCAAGAATATGAAACAAAAGTGAATTGGACTGGAAACGGTGATTAAACATATCTCTACTTGAAGATTACATGATTTTTTTTATAGAAAATATTACGAAATGCCTTAAGAAATGTATAGAGATGATCAATTCAGCAAAGTTGCAATGTGCAAGACTAATACAACAAATACTTTTTCTAATGGGAAGGAATAAATCAAAAATGAAATTTAAAAACGATTTACATAGGCACCTGGGTGGGGGGCTCAGTCAATTAGGCAACTGACTCTTGACCATAGCTTAGGTCATGATCTCATGGTTTGTGAATTCAAGCCTCCCATGAGGCTCTGCACTGATAGCACAGCAGATTAATGCTATTAGGATTCTGTCTCCCTCTGTCTCTGCCTCTCCCCTGCTTGTGCGCTCTCTCTGTCTCTCAAAATAAAAATCAACTTCAAAAAACTGATTTACAATACTGTTTGATAGAATAAAATATTTAGAAATAATTTTAACTAAAGTGAAAACTTCATAGTCTGAAAATAAAAAAATATATAGTTGAAAGAAATTTAAAAAGTCATCCCATGATCATAGATTATGTCTTATATTATTAATATATGGGGCACCTGGGGGATTCAGTCAGCTGAGCGTCTGACTTCGGTTCAGGTCATGATCTCATGGTTCCTGGGTTCAAGCCCTGTGTCAGGCTCTGTGATAACAGCTTGCTCAGAGCCTGGAGCCTGCTTCAGATTCTGTATCTCCCTCCCTCACTGACCCTCCCCTGCTCACGCGCTCTCACTCTCTCTCAGAAATAAAAAAAAAGTTTTTAAACATTCAAAAATATATAGAAATACTCCTCAGATTGGTCTACAGATTCAATGCAATACCTAACAAAGTTTTATGCAGAAATGGACAAGCTGACCCTAACCTTCATATGCGAATACAGGGACCCAGAAAAGTAATGACAATTTTGAAAAAGAACAAAATTCAAAGACCACACGTCCTAATTTCCATACTTACATTAGAATAACAATCATTTTAAAACATGAACACATGCATAAATATACTTGATAAATTAAGAGAGTGTGGAAATGGCATGTGGATAAATATATAGATAAAAATGCAGTTGACAGTCTCTGAATATGTCCTTTTATTTATTGTCAATTATTTTGGTTTTTTAAAATTTTTAATGTTTTTTTAATTTATTTCTGAGACAGAAAAAAATCTCATTATCTTACCAAAAGAAACATGCAAATTAAAACCATGATGAGATACCACTTCAGATACTTTAGAATGATTATAACTAAAATCATATGAGGGGCACCTTGGCGGCTCAGTTGGTTGAGCCTTTGACTTTGGCTCAGGTCATGGTCTTGTGGCTTGTGAGTTTGAGCCTTGCATGGAGCTTTGTCCTGACACCTCGAAGTCTGGAGCCACTTTGGAATCTGTAGCTTTGTCTCTCAGCCCTTTCCCTGATTTCTCTCTCTCTCGGTCTCAAAAATAAACATTAAAGTTTGTTTTAAAAATCATATTAGCAAATGTTGATGAGGATGTGTAGATACTAGAACCCTCATACACTGCTGATGGGAATTTAAATGATGCAGTCACTTTGAAGAACAATCTAAGTTTCTTAAAATTTTGGCAGAGAGTCCTGTGACCTAGTAATTACTAGGTGTTCACCTCAGAAATATGAAAACATATTTTCACATAAAAACTTACACACAAATGTTTACAAGAGCATTATCCATAATGGCCCAAAAGAAAAAACCATCAAAATGTCATCAACTGATAGAAGTTAAAAGGTGATATATCCAGGCAAAGGAATATATTGGCAATAAAAAGAAATGGAGTACTGATTTCATGCTACAACATAGATAAAACTTGAAAACATACTACTAAGTGAAAGAAACTAATCATATATCAACACATATCGTACGGTTCCGTGTATATAAATGCTCAGAATAGGAAAATCTACAGATACACAAAGTACATTAGTAGTTGTCTGGGCAGGATCAGATGAAGGAGTTGTGGAGCGGTAAGGGCAATAGCGATAAGGAGGGTAATAATGTTCTAAAATGAGATTCGAGTGAGGTTTGAACAACTCAATGAGTACACAAAATATATTATAGTATACAATGAAAGCAAGAGAAAGGCACCTGGGTGGCTCAGTAGGTTAAGCATCTGACTTCTGCTCAGGTCATGATCTCACAGTTTGTGAGTCTGACCCCCATGTCGGGCTCTGTGCTGACAGCTGAGAGCCTGGAGCTGCTTCAGATTCTGTATCTCCCTCTCTCTCTGCCCCTCCTCCTCCTCTTCCTCTCTCTCTCTCTCTCAAAAATAAACATTAAAATTAAAATAAAGCAAGAGAATTGAAAGTTATATGTATTCTCAGTAAAATGTTAAAATATTTAAAAGGATAGAATAATAATAATAATAATAGTAATAATAATAGCAATGAAACTGCCAGTATTTCTGGCAAGGCACTGAGAATCCATCAGTCAGTCAATGCTTAGAGGTGAGAACAAACTACTGGCGGCCATACTCCCACTACTTAAAATGTCTTGCTAAATTTACTATAATTAGCCTGCCTTGTAAAAAATTAACCAAAACATGGTTATCGTGACTCAGAACAGAAAATATTTTAAAAGATGAGTGGGTTGAGTTTCCAGTTATGCATGTTTGGAGCTTGAAAGTCACTACTCCTACCTAACAACATAGAAAGCTAAGCAAACTAAAAAGTCAAGTGCTCTCCTTTCCATAAAAGTGGGAAGACAAGGGCTGTCTGCTGTCCCCAAGACTAGAGACAGATAAGAAAATACAGACTCATGGCTTACTTGATCAGAGGCTCACAAGCAGAAACTTCCACAGAACTCAGCTCCAGGATAAGAAAACCTGAACTTTTACTGACAAGCTTCTGGAGGCTCAGGGTGGACAAATCAGAGTTAAATACTCCAGAAGAACTGGAGTTCTAACCGCAATACTGCTGCTTCTGGTATGGGGATGGGGAAAGGGATCATTTTGAAATACCCAGAGTACTCTTTTGTATATAAAGACCTGTCCTTGGGGGTAATTCGTTAACCAGAGCCCAGTGTGCTGGGAGGTGGTCAGAGCCTAATTCACCTGGGAGGAGGTAAATGCCAACTCCAGTTGGCTCTAGCCTTCAAAGTAGAAGAAAAATACCAAACTCTAACCCCTTCTAGTCGGCCCACTCTATCCATTCTGTCCCAAAGAAGTGGGGAATGGGTGACTGTGAAACATGTAAGAAGATCACAGTCCAGAGGTCTAGATCACTTCACCACTCCCAAACCTAACCACCATAAAACTAAAGGCCTATTTACAGCCGTACCTTTTACTGAGTTCATCATGTCTGATATCAAGAAAAAATCGCAAGGCATATCAAAAAGGAAAAAAATAATTTAGAGACACAAAGCAAGCCTCAGAAACAGACATAGCAGCCGCGTTAGAATTATCAGACCAAGAATTTAAAACACCTATGATCAGTGTCTTAAGAGTCTGATGGATAAAGTAGACAACATGCCAGAACAGATGGACAATATACGTAGAGAGACAATCCTAAATTAGGAACATGAATAAAAGCCAGAGATACAAACAAACAAAACTACAACAGAAATAAACATTACTTATGATCGGCTTGTTAGTAGACTGGACAAAACTGAGAAAATGTCTTAGCTATAGGATGTAACGATAGAATTTTAGGAAACTGAAAGAGAACAGAGACAAAAAAACACAAATAAACAAATAGAATATCCATGGGCCATGGGGCAAATACAAAAGATATTACTTGTGCCATCACATATACTAGGAACACCAGAAGGAAAACAAAAAAATATTTGAAACAATAAAGACTGCAACTTTTCCCAAATTAATGTCACACCAAATCAGGTCCAGGAAGCTCAGAAGAAAACCAAAATGATAATATATACATACATACATACATATATATATATATGAAATAACATTAAAAAAAAGAAAAATCCGGAAAGAAGCCAAAGAGGAACAAAGAATTACATCAGATTTCTCCTCAGAAGTCACGTAAACAGGATGAACAGGGAATAAAATATTTAAAATGATGAGAATACAAAAAATCCTGAAATTCTGTAGCCTGTGAATATATCCTCTAAAAATGAAAGTTATGAAGATTTTCTGAGACTAACAATAATTGAGGGAATTTATTGTCAGCAGAACTTCCTTGTAAGCAATGTTAAAAAGTTCTTTAGAGCAGCCACATAATATGGAACAGAAAATCAGATCTATATGCAGAAAGGAGGAACACAGAAGTAAGAAGTGAAGGGAGAATCAAAACTTATTTTTATTCTTAGCTGATGAAAATAAATATAAAATTGTATTCTCCCTCTTTCTACACACACACACGCATGTGCAGAATGATACAAGGGATGAGCAGGAGGAATTAGGACTATTTTGTATCATGAGGTACTCACGCTAGCTATAGAGTGAAACAGTCTTATTTGAAAGTGTCTATGGATTAATTGTAAAGAGATATTACAAATTCTAAGGTAACCACTAAAAAATAGTTAAAAAGTATAACCAGTATACTAAGAGAGGAAAGAAGATGGAATCATAAAATGCACAATTCAAAGCAAAAATGTAAAAAAAAAGAAAGAAAGGAAAAAAGAACAAGGACAACAAATAGAAAAGAGACAGAGAGTAAGTAGGGGAGGGGCAGAGAGAGGGAGAGGGAGATTAGAATCAGAAGCAGGCTCCAGTGGTCAGCACAGACCCCGACGAGGGGCTCAAGCCCACAGACTGGGAGATCATGATCTGAGCCAAAGTTGGATGCTTAACCAACTGAGCCACCCAGGAGCCCCTATAGTAGATATTAATACAAATATTTCAAGTAATTAGTTTAAATGCCAATGGTCTAAATGAACCAATTAGAAGACAGATTGTTGAAACAGACCGTAAGTCACAACTCAACCGTATGTTTACAAGGAACCCACATTAAGTATAAATATACATATAGATTAAAAGCAAATAAACAGAATAAAATATGCCATGTTAACACTACACATAGGAAAGCAGGAATAGCTATATTAACTTCAGAATCAGCAGACTTTAACACAAAGCAACTTATTAGGAATTAAAAAGGACATCTATAGTGATAAATGTATAAATTCTCCAAGAAGACACAATAATCTTTAATGTGTATATGTCTAACAACATAGTGTCAAACTATGTGAGTCAATAACTAAATTTCAAAGTGAAATAAATGACTGTCATAGTTGGAGAATTCAACAGCCCTCTATCAGAAATGGACAGATCCAACAGCCCGAAAATTAGTAAGGACAGAGTTGAGCTCAACAACACCGTCAGTCAACTGTATATAATGGACATCAATAGATGTTTCCCAACAGCAGAATGCGTTTTTCTCAAGCTAATATGGAACTTCCATCAAGACGGACCACATTCTGAACCATAAAACATACCTTAGCAAATTTGAAAGAATAGAAAGCATAGTCAATGTGTAAAAATTAGTAACAGATATAGGAAGAAGTCTCTGAATATGTGGAAATTAAACACATTTTTAATGAATTTTTTTTAAAGTTTACATATTTATTTTGATAGAGACAGCATGAACAGGGCAGGGGCAGAGAGAGTCCTAGAAGCCAACACAGATTAAAAAGCTAAATGACTTTGGGTATAGTGATAACATTTTAGATACAACACCAAAGGCACAATCCATAAAATAAATAATTGATAAGCCAGACTTCATTAAAACTAAAAACTTCTGCTACGAAAAAGGCAACATGAAAGGATTGAGAAATAAAGCCACAGACTGGTAGAAAAATTGCTCAAAGAAACATCCAAAGACTGTTTTCCAAAGTAAGGATATGTAAGAACAAAGAACTTTTAAAATTCAACAAGAAAACAACTGGAATGAAAAATAGTCCAGAATCTGAAAAGATGCCGCACCGAAGAAGGTATCCTGATGGTTAAAAAAAAACATAAAAAAGATATTTTAAATGAATTATCTAGGAAATGGATTTTAAAATAATGAGATATAACTCCACACCCACTAGAATGACCCACAACATGATGAAATGTTTATGAGGATATGTAGCAACAACATCTGTCCTTTATCATCGCTGGTGGGCATGCAAAACTATATAGCTACTTTACAAGACAGTGAACTTTTTTTTTTTTTTTTTTTTTTTTACAAAACTGGACATACACTCATAGCATGATCCTGCAATCAAATTCTTTGGTATTGATCCAGAGGAGCTGAAAACATGTCTAACTAGAAGTCTGCACATGGATATTTCTAGCAGCTTTATTTATACTGGCCCATGCTTGAAAGCAACCAAACTAACCTTCTGTAGGTGAATGGATAAACTGGTACCTCCATACAATGGAATAGTATTTAGCACTAAGAATAAATGAACTACCAAACCATGAGAAGATACAGAAAAGTGAAAAAAAGTCAATCTGAGAAAGTTTTGAAGTATGTGATTCCCACGGCAGGACATTCTGGAAAAATGCAAAACTATAGAAACAGGAAAATCATCAGAGATTGCCAGGGACTAGTAAGATGGGGGAATAAACAGGTAGAACACAGAGACTTTTTAGGGCGGTGAAACTACTATGAAGAATACTATACTGGTGGATACATATTATTATACTTGAAACCTACAGAATGTACACACCAAAAGGGAACTCTAATGAAAACTATGAACTTTGAATGATTATGCTAAGTCAACGGAGATTTATTGATTGTAACAACTGCACCGCTCTGATGAGTGATGTTGTCAGGGGAGAAGGCTATGCATGCTCTGGGACAGAGGATGTATAAAAACTCTCTGTACTTTATCATCCATTTGCTTTGAACTTTAAACTGTTCTAACAAATAAAATCTTACCTAAAAAAAGTAATAAGAGTAGACTCAATCCTGCATGTGTCTTTCCTTTAAAGCCATAAGATCTGAGGAAGACTGACTGAGGGACTGAAATCCACTTGCTCAACTTCTGGTAGGGTATCTTGGGAGTTAAGTCAGACCTGAGTAAAGCAGATTTGGGTTGATAGGCAAACTTTTTCAGGATGCTAGATATTGGACACAATGTCCACTCTAATAGTGCTGTGAGTGAATTTCCCAAAATTGAAACACAGTATAAAATATGAAGAGTGTGAAAGTAGAAGTAGTAGTGGTAGAAGGAACTCACATGAGGACTAAGTTACCTGTAGACTGTGTGACTAGAGAGAATATTCTGTGCGCTCTTGAAATTACTTGAAAGCATGATTACAAAAGATATGTGAACTGAGCACTTTGGCCTTACCTTTTTTACAAGGAAAATTAACCCCATTCTTCTCGAGTTTTAACTATCCATCATGAATAGGAACTTTTCAAATTACCCAATCAATTGCCCAAGTAGTCAATTTTAAGGAATATTTTAGAAACACATAACTGGTATAAGACAAATTTGTAAGATGTTTCTTCTGTTTATGGCCATGCATGAATTAGAAGTGCTCATTGTAAAAGCTTTTTTTAACAGCCTTGTCTGAGTAATTGATAAAGCATACAGTTCATGTATCTTAATAATAGACTATCAAAAATTAAACAAGGTATTTCCTCCAATACCTCAGCTGTACTTGAGATGGTAAACACTGTATAAGACGTGCAACAGGCCAGTGAAGACTTGAATGACATTATAGTCCTGTTTAACATCTTTTCTGTTTTTTTTTTTTTTTAATGGTTGTTTATTTTTGAGGGAAAGGAAGAGCATGAGCAGGGGAGGGGCAGAGAGAGAAGGAGACACAGAATCTGAAGCAGGCTCCAGGCTCTGAGCTATCAGCACAGAGCCTGACGTAGGGCTGAACTCACCAACTCTGAGATCAAGATCTGAACTCTTGAGATTGGATGCTTAGCCAACAGAGCCATCCAGGTGCCCCTAACATCTTTTCAATAGTAATTCCGTAATGCAGCCACACTATTTGCATTCTGGTGACTTGGGTTCATGATGTGTGTTTATTGTAATGCCACAAGGATATTGAATTTGCTGCCCTGTTGCCATGATCTAGTACTGTAGGACATGGATTTGACAATCATCAGTAGTCTGTTAGAGCAATGCACTGATGTCATGATAATGGACTCCTCAGAGATGGGAGCCCAGAGGCAATAAGGGCTGTAGTCACACACATGACAAATAGAAGCTCTCTGATAAATACAGCCTAAGTCCAAGGCTTTCTCAGCCTGTGAAATTCATAGAACCACCATGGACATTCTTCAAATTGTGAGAATTTAGTTCTCCCTCACCGACTCTGTCACTAAGCAACAATCTCAGACACCAGCGGGCTGTCTAGACTTTAAGAAAACCACATCCCTTCTATAGGAATTTTGTTGATTCCTATTCCCAAGCTACAAAAAGACGTCTGAATGTGAATGGAGGCTGAGCTAACAGAATTTTAAATTCTATAAAGGATGGTGGGCTCAGGCAGTCCAGCTAGGTTCTTATGAACGGACTGATGACATAATATTAGTAGCAAATGCAAAGTGAACATACACAGCCTGGTGTCTTACACAGGACTCAAATAAGACTACTGGCAGGAAGCTCATGGGGTCTGTTCTCATACAGCTCAAGTGAAAAACAAATGCCAGCTTCTTCTTGGGGATTGCTGACACTCCTGAACTGCTGAAGGGCATTAGAAAATTGTGAGGTCAGAAATACTGACCCTGTCTGGGTGAGGTCAGAGAGACATGTATGGGAAGAGAGAAATCAACCCAGCAAAATCCACTTGTCAAGCACACATTCCCAAGAGCAGCTGAGAAGAAGGGCACTGCCTATGTGGGTAGGTAATCTCACGGCTGGTACAAACAATCATGGAGCCTTCCAGAGACCATCCCGTGTCTAAAAGCCCTGCCTGGTTTTTACATGTGGGATTCTGGACTGGGAGTACACGGTCATATGTAAATCAGCAATATGCCATGAAGAAGGTAACACTCTTGAGAGGAGGAGAGGGCTCATTAGCATGGAGAAGAGAGTAGTAGAAAGGAATCTGTCTCAAGTCCTTGGGGGAGTGTTTGGGTATTTACAGAACCTTATGCCATAGCCAGTGGTCTCTCTGTAAGGTCTGGCAAATTTACTATCTGATCTTACAGATAATAAAACAACACTTTTGGTACACTCAGTTATGGACATTTCTATCGGAATTTGGAGTATTAAAGTGAATCATGGGCATAGGCACATTAAAAGGTTCCAATTCAGAAAAGCGATTGGAATGTGAAAGCCTTAGCCACGTAAGACCTGGATATGAAATACATGACCATGAGTGCACAGCCAAGCATCAAAGGTGTGAGAAAATACACCCCTTCTCACATCTACTGTAACCACTAATGTAATAAAAAATCTCCCTCGATGTCAATAGGAAAAGGAAGCATTTGCAAATTGCTGTAGATAAAACTCCCTGAGGATTTCAGCCAATGGAGAGCTGACAAATGGATTATATTTTAGCTCTACCAGAGCCCCAGGTGGCTGGCTGCTATCAGGGACAATTGGGATTAAGATTTATTCTACCCCAGGTTTTTCTCAGTCTATCTTAGAAGCAAACTTAAATAATACAATTAAAAGATTAAAAAAGTGATTTCTCTATACATTTGAACCACCTGGACATATTTATTCTGATTAAACTGCCCACTTTAATGCTAAGCATTTATGAAAATGAGCAAAACAACCCCATACTATCATGTGGAAATACTACATTTCATATTACCATGAGAGCATTGTCCCCACTGAAATTTACATAGGGCAAAGGAGATATTTGTCACACAGATAATGGGTCCGATTGGGAAGTTTGGTTCTCACAGTGTGTCCCTAGATTGAATATGAAGCCACTCAAGATGGATTTCCCTGGAAATTTTTCTGGGATTAGGAGATAGAAATGTGGTGGTGGGAAAACAATCCAATTACATATATTCGTAATTTTGACACATCACCACATTTTTCTTGATAGTTTCTCATATGACAGTCTAAGGCCCAAGGTTGAATTTACGTGTGCTCAAAGAAGAAAATATAAATAAACAACACAATTTAACATTAAATTGAACAGCACATATTTGCAATGATACTTTAGGGTGTATGTTAACTTCATCCCACAGAATCGCATTAGGACTAACTCTGACAAGAGCGAGCATACGCACGTTCACTCATGCAAGTTCAAAATGCCCATCAGGAATACATGCTTAGAATTGAAAAAAAAAAAAAAAGTTAAGTGTAAAAGGTTTAATCATTAGGAACACAAACTCTGCAGTCAGTCTTGGAGTCACATGAATCTTAACTTCTCACCCCATTTGTGTCTAAGCCTTGATTTATTTGCAACCTCTCATCTTACAGGAATGCAATAAAGTGGTTATGTGCTGGCCAACATCACCACCTCAATGAGTGACATTAGGGGACAGGCTCTGGGCCTGACCATGAGCCTTTAGAGGGTGACAGTTCTTCCTCATGCATATGTTCCTATGGAGCCACTTCTGTTACCCTGTTAGGGTGGTCCACGCTGCCGTATTTCTCAGTACTCCTCTCATATCTGATGGGACATCTGGCCCCCATTCAGACCACAGTGAAATGATATGACTGTCTCTCTCCATAGACTCCTCCACTCCCACCAGGTAGTCTCTGCCTCCTTCCCACCTGACTTTACTTGACTACTGAGGTGAGGCTCAGCTTCTGTGAGAAGGGACAGGGCCTCCAGACTTTAGAACTTGAATCTTCTGTTTATGCCTGTTGAAGTGATGAGCTTGGCATGGTGCCCAAAGGGCACCTTTGTGGTCAGGCCCCTGTGCCCTCAGGATGAGGAATCTTGGTCTACTGTTTGCAGATGCATAGGTGGACATCTGTGTTTCCAAGAGCCAATGAGGTATCACTGTAGTCAGAATTCAGTGACTTAAAGTTGTTAGCTAGCCACATGGTCTTAATGTCCTTAAGCTCACAGAGACCCCAGAGGTTGGCAGAGGAGCTGTTAATCTCCTACAGCCAGAAAACAGCTGGTGTCAGAACACAGAACTGTAGTGTTGCACCTTGGAGCAGCCATGGAAGTTGGCCACTTTGTGTGTCCCCTCAAGTTCTAAATCTTGATGTGTGAGTCTGTGAGAATGGAGTGCGTACCAAGGAGGGAGCAGTCAGTGGTCTCCTCTGTCACCGGGATAAGAAGGTGCCCTGTGTGGGGGTCACAGCTGAGGGCTGGTGGTTGGAGCAGCTCAGGCAACAGTCCCCTTTGGCATGGAGACTAGGACCTGTCACAGTGCTCTTCTGGGCCACACGACTTATACAAGAGGCATGGAGGGCAAGCCAAATTCTGACAAAGGTGTCTAAGGAGGCTGAAGTCAACTGGGAAGCCTAAACCATCACAATGGTGACTTTCCTGGTAGGGCCTTTGAGGCTGCCCAGGAGGTGCTCAAAACTCTTGTCAAAGGCAGCAATGTTTATATGTACTCCTCCAGAGAGGGTCTTGGTGGAGGAACAAGTCCAGGATGAGTATACCCGGAATGCTGACACTGAACAACCCCACGTTGGGATGCCACCTACCAGTATCTGCTGAGCGTTCCTGGCTTTACCAGAGTCTCATGTAGTCTTGGCAATCTTCTTTTACTCTATGGCTATCCCAGTAGGCTGGGGGTGAAGCTTTGGATAATCTATGAGTCATTTTTATCAGCTTACCGAAATTCATTGGCTTGCCACCAATCATAAGAATTACTATGAAAGGGAAATTAACAACTTTAATGTATGGAGAGCACTTCCTTGAGTGCAGAAAGCACTCTATATTAGTGACAATGAACATAATGGTTCATGGATTTTCATCAGTGTATGCACACAATATTTCATGCATGTTTTTATTCATGTGTGAACACACACCTTAAAACCATCACATGTCATAATTCTCTCATGGAACCCAAGCATGACTGAGATTCGTAATTACATGAATGTTTTGCAGAGAAGGTAACTGAGGCTTAGTTCACCCAAGAACATGAAGTGAGTGAGGGCAGATAATATTCAAATCCATGTTTGTACGAAACGGTATCTGCTTTCAGTTACATTTTCCCATTATTCCAGCTGAAGGAATACAAAATACGTTTACACACTCTTCTGCATAAAAGGCTTCCAGTTAAATATGGTGAAAGATGATGCAAGATGAAGCGAATGAAAGAGGATTTGGCAGGGAGCACTTGAAATAAAAGAATATTTGCATTACTGATTATCAGATGCACGAGATGAAAACAACTCCGCAAGACTTAGAAAGCAGAGGGCTCAACACAGAAAACAGTAGCATTTGCTACCTTGTTCTTAACCACAAATCCTGCTACTTGCATTCACCCAGATGGCAACAAAAAGGAGAGTAAGCAGAACGTCTCCAAGCCGTGCATCCTCTCAAATCAAAGAAAGAACGTATCAACAGACAAACAGCAAAGCCCTGAAGTTAGATTCACCACTTGGGAACTTTTATTTCTGGAAGATGAAGACGTGTCTTTAAGCAACAATTGAGTATACTTCTGGCATTGATTGCATTTGCGTACACAATGTCCATACAGTCTGTTCCACTAGCTCACCTCCCTTCCTCTCTGTGAGTGACATGGGGCTTAGGCCTCTTTTTCTCTACTTCTCCTTTGTGTTTTTTTTGTGGTTTTGTTTTTTGTTTTTTTTTTTTTTTGAGAGACAGAGTGAGCAGGGGAGGCTCAGAGACAGTGGGAGATACAGAATCTGAAGCAGGCTCCATGCTCTGAGCTAGCTGTCAGCAGAAAGCCTGAAGCAGGGCTCGAACCCATGAACCATCAGATCATGACCTGCGCTGAAGTCAGGATGCTTAACTGACTGAGCCACCCTGGTGCCCCTTTCTTTCCTTTATGTATTCTTGTATATTTGTTGATCAGTTCTGTTCTTCCTCAGAATACCCTTCAGGTGGCCAGATTGGAAGTTTTCAGCCTGAGCCCAATCTTCTCTTCACTAGAAGAGTTAACTTGACATTCATTTTTCACCTTAGCATTTCTTACAATCTCAAGGATATTAGTCCACAAATGGACTATTATTTTTCTTGTATCTTGAAGCCTCTAATATTGATTCTTTGTATGGCCTGTATATGGCCCTTTGCTCATGACATGATGTTTTCCCCTTGCAACACAGAAAGTCTTCTGAAATATTTCCTAACCTGCAGGCTACACCGTCTCACTCTTGCTTTCCCTTAAAGTCATCTATTCCAGTATTTTTGACAGCATTGTCAGTAAACCAACTGAAAGGATGTAAACAAGTGATGATATCTCATCTCAGTATTTCAGGTATAGAAATGGGAGGCTGGAGGTGGCATTTCTGGTACTTATGCTGAAAAACTTGAGAATGGCTGACAATGGGTTTTGTATCCAGTTCCCAATAATTCTAGGTAAGATTTTGGTATAAATCTAGGGAAAATTTCTTCTTCAAAGGGAACAATAGAGGGGAGGGAAGAGATTTCAGAGAGACTAGATATTTACTGAACACCTAATTTGTGTGGATCTTTGGACTCCTCACTTTTGAATATGTTTTATCACTTAGAGCCTTTTGAAGTTCTCCGCCGTCTTTCTCAGTCTTACCTGCCTGGCTTTTTGGTAGCATTTGACATGTTTTATCAACATCTCAGAGAAGCAATACCAGGTAATGTTTAATATCATGGACTCTGGAGCTAGAGTGTGTGAATTTGGATATGTTACTTGAACTCTTTATGCCTTAGTGTCTCCATTTATAAAACGGTTATGACAGTATCACCTATATAATAGTGATGTCAGGAGCCTTAAATGAGCTGGTAAGCAGAGAATATTTAGAATAGTGCCTGGCCCATTGCCAAGCTCTAGTGGATGCTAGCCTTTATATTCCTTAAACTCAGTTCATGTGGATTCTGGGAATTAAAAAAAAAAAAAACAACAACCTGATATCTCAGCAATGGGATTTTTGTATTTCAGTTTAGAATATGCAAAATAAATTAGAATTATTTTACGATTCTATAGAACCATAGGAATGGTTACATCATTAGGGATACTTCAGGGTCTATCAATACCTTTGACACAGTAATAAATTATATTTTCATGATTTGGGTTTGGCTTGTGAATCACTCACTGTTTTCACTATGGCTGGGTCAGGTATGGTCATGAGAGGTATGGTCATGAGAGGTATGAGATGTGATGGCCTAAGACAACACAATCATCTCAGCCAATAATGACCACAATGCCTGCAGCTTAAGATTCACGTTTGTGTGGGACTCTTAGTTAAAAACCCCTTTTACACATGATCACTTCATTTGATGCTTAGAAAACCTTAAAATAGAAAGATAGGAAACTTCCCCTCCCCCATTTTTACAAATAAAAAAATTCAAGTTTAGGGAGGCTGATTTGTGTCTTACAAAAGAAATGGGAAGAAGCACATTTCTTTGTGCAGCTCAGGAATATCATGAAGTCTTGAGCCTAATATTGTCCTTCCCCTGTGGATTCCCTTTTAACATTTCTTTCCGGGAAGATGATTTGCAAAGCCACATGCCAGTAGCAGAGTTCAGAGCTAGCACACTATAGTAAATGACCACTCTCACTATATGTAGAGGAATACTTTTAAAAAAATAAAGTTAACTGGTCTTCACAGATTCAAATCAGCAGTAGGCAGAAAGAGTTTGGTATAATGTTAAGTTGGTAAAGTAACGTTCCCCTAAGTGGGCGTGGTCTAAAACTCAAAAGGCAATGTCCTCATATGCCTCTGCCTCATGTGCAGAGTAGATCTATCAAATTTCACTTTGTTCTAACTCCTTTTCATGATCATCCAGCTTTCTTCAACATGGCTATTGTTTCTTACAAAGTGAAATTGAATATGTTAAGTTAAAAAAAAAATCTCCTGGGGAAGGGATTCAAAGCACAAACCATGCTGATAACAAGTCAGTGGCCTCATCTCAGTATAGGAATGAGGACATTTGCATATATATAGCATGTTTTCTGGTAGAGTTCTACTTAGAATTTTTGAAATTTGAGCCTAAACTGAAAACACTTTATGTTTGCTCATTTGGTGAGGAAAATAGGTTGTCATTTTCTGTATTCATTTTTTCCCCATCCATGTCCTTGTTTATCTAGTTTCACATGCTCTCTGCAGAATTCTGGAGTCCCCGTGGGGTAGAACAGCATTTTGAGATAGATTATTATTTTTTGGTGTGGGGTAAGCAGATTGATGAGTAAAACAGGATCATGGTCTTCTTTGGCCATGGTGTGTGTGTGTGTGTGTGTGTGTGTGTGTGTGTGTGTGTGTGTAGTTTTCAACATGCAACAGATACGTTAAATTTAAAATAATGAGGCTTTTAAACATGACAAATATCCTTTTCAAAAAGAAACATTATTTATAGTAGAAAGTCAAAAATTCCTTCATAGTATTATTTTCCACATTGATCTCTAAGCACTACGAGTTTTAACTCACCAATACTGACTGTTGTGGGTAGAAATCAAGTATTTTAAAGTATGTAGGGACAAACATTTTCCTATTGAATTTGATTTTTCTTTCATTAGCTAGTTATATTATATGCTTGCTGGCAATAATATCATTTCACTCCCCTCTACGTTCACACCATGCAGAAAGAAGCATGTAAAAACTCCTTTATTATGTACTTTTCACTTACCAATTTTATACAAATAAATATAAATACAACATAGATGTTCTACATTTAACATTTTAATTTGAAAAATAGATTGTTATTTTGCTACATCTCTTGTAGCCTGTCTTCCTTAGTGTCTTTCTTCTTCCCTTTCTCTTTTCTTTCCTCCCTTCTTCTCACAAAAGTAAAAATGTTAAGAAGCTTCAAACAATACACCAGCATCTAAAGTAAAAGTGAACCTCGTTTCACTGACAAAACCCTCAATTTCATACTGTTTAAGAAATCGTATCTTTAATAGACTGGTTGAAATTCATTCAGCCTGCCTTGATTCTCCCCATTGGGCACTGCATGATTTCCTGAAGTAATACCTAGTGTGTAGTATGTGTGTGAGGGGAGATACCTCTTTTGGATACCATAATTGGTAAATTTACAAAATCACCATTTGTGTTACAAATATAAATACCATAAAGACATGGCATCCTGTAATCCATCTCTCAAGTATTTATCTTTAAACCTATTATTTGGGTCAGGACATTAAGAAAAACTGAGATAAACTCTCATGCTGTTTTTGAGAAATTGACCCTTATGTGTCACCAGGCACGGAAAACTCAACAATTCTCTTAGTTTTATTACCAACAATAGCTTTCACAAAGCATTATCAATCCCTGAAGCCAAAGGAGCTCCTGATTAGCATGTCGACAGCTGTGTATTCCCTGCATTTCAGGATTACATCATCTGCTGCAGTCAGCCTAAGTAACTTTAAGTACAGGTCTAAACCAATTTAAATCTCTGCTGACCCATCATTTCCCATAAACTGAATTTTTTTTCTACCTTAATAGGTCCAAAACATATATCCCTTAAACTTTTATAATGCACGAGTGCGGTCTGTCATGGGGAAACTGATCAAAGACTTTCCTTTTGGATTAGTAATAATTGTGGAAGATGATAATACCTAGATGTGATTTGTATGTTCGTCTTTGTTGGCAGACTGAATTAATGTTAAAATATTATTTAAATCATAATATTTGCTACTGAGAAAAAGATTTAAGCTTGAGTCTTGCCCAAATTTATTTTCATTTTCCACGTGTTTAAATGACATTTCTCAAAAATAACAGTCAACTCAAAAATAAAATGTATTGCGTCATTGGCTGATGTCTGGAAGCTAGAAAAGCTCAAGGATTATGCTGGGGCCATAATTTTGACAATTTTGCTGTGTTTTCTATAATCACTGAGACTCAAACACTATTTTCCACAGCATGTAATGAAGTAGAAGAGCTTAATTTATTAGAGATTAATAAAGTCTCAGGAAACATTAAGGAATCAATGAACTCTTAAATATAGCTACAGGTCAGGGCATGCTGCTATTTATTCCTTAAGGAAGAAATAAATAAAATATCATTTCTAATAAATTACTACAACACTGAAATGTTAAAGACTTTAAGAATAAACAATTTCTAGAAGGTCCAATGACTTTCAATTTAACTTGAAACCAGTATTATAGACATGTTTTAACAATCAAATTAGCCCCAAAGCACCAGACTGGAATCATCTGAAACATTGGTTGTACATGGTGTATTATTTATAAAGGTCACTAAAAAGGAAAAGCAGCTAAAATCACCTATTTTAGCAACTTCATAAGAACTTATGGATGCAGGTGAGAGTTTTTATTATTTTTGTACATATATATGTTCATTTTTGGGGAAGTAAACCATGAAATGGTCTTTGTTAAAGTATTCCACAATTGATGTTTCCCAAGTTTTTTTTTTTTTAAGGTTTTTATTTATTTCTAGAGAGAGAGAGAGACAGCATGAGCCGGGGAGGGTCAGAGAGAGAGGGAGTCACAGACTGAAACAGGCTCCAGGCTGGCAGTCAGCACAGAGCCCGACACGGGGCTCGAACCCACGAACCGCGAGATCATGACCTAAGCGAAAGTCGGACGCTTAACCGACTAAGCCACCCAGGTGCCCCGATGTTTCCCAAGTTTTAAATGGAAAATGTCATTTGTTTTATTTTTCTTACTCCTGATGAAAGTGGAGAGTTGGTTATATGTAATATCATTCAATTCACAGTGTATCTATATTTTTCTGACATCAAAATTTCCTGTCTCCAACCCCCCCCCAATACTTTCATCACTTTATTTTTTTTCTTCTTTGGATCATAACTAAATTTCCCATCTGTCTCCATGAAGACTGAATGAATTATGCACCAAAGAGGATTATCTCACCTTGTACAATGTCCTCCTTCTTGACCTCTCTACCTCTGACTAGACACACTAGCTGGCTTACTAAGATTCCTAAATACTTTCATATGAATTGACGTCTAGTCTAGGATTTTCCTATTATTTGTCATTATGATAAATGAAAATCCTAACAGGAAGACTCTGAGACTGATTTTGAAACCATGTGAAGGAAGGAAATATTATTTGCTGAATAGCAATGGCAATCAGAGTTACATTACACGTATAAGGGATATTTATACCTAAACAAATTATGATAGAACTGAGCATTAGGAGAACAGAGAACAGAGAATGAGTCACTACCAGACCAGAGTGAGACTGTTCAATTGGCTGTTGGATTAGATGCAATGGAAGGTCCTTTTCTTTTTTTTTTTTTTTAAATGTTTTTATTTATTTTTGAGAGAGAGAGAGAGACAGAGTGAGCAGACGAGGAACAGACAGAGAGGGAGACACAGAATCCAAAGATAGGCTCCAGGTTCTGAGTTGTCAGCACAGAGCCCGACACGGGGCTTGAACCCACGAACTGTGAGATCATGAACTGAGCAGAAGCCAGACGCTTAACCGACTGAGACATCCAGGTGTCCCTGGAAGGTCATTTTCAATGCCAAGATTTTATTATGCTAAATAACGCACTACAGAGACTGATAATTTTAAGTTCAAAGACCAGAACTGGTGTAAGGTCAAAACCATATGTGTTAATGTGCAAAGTGAAATTAGGTGCATATGTCAGGATGAGACATCCTGATAATTTGGGTCAAGGTCTTTGAGAAGTAAAGGAGAGATGAGAAGGAGCACTGAGAGAGACTCACTCACTTATCCTTGGTACAGTATAGGCAAATATGGTGGAACCAAATGGTGTTTGCTCTTACTGTTTTTCACTTGCTTAAAAATAAGCTAATTACATTTGGTTTCCACACTCCACAAGGCTTTGTTAAAACATCATTTGCAAGAGAAAATTATCTAAAATAAGTTACTGACATAAACTTTAAAGGGCAGCCATACAATAAAACAACTTTCTTCTTTGTTTTTGTGTTCGTTTGAAAAGTGAGAATATCATTTAGCACTTTTCATCTGTAAGAACATATCACCCTAAGTCAGACTGCATAAATCTTTTGTTACATCAAAACCTTTCTCTATATAAAAACGTATAGGCACATAGAAAGTCCTCCTCCTCTGTGCTTCCCTCAATTATATTACCTACTGTCATGAGTGAATATAATGTAATCAGGATTGTGGCTATGATTCTACATCCTGTGTTACCTTGGAAATGGCCACACCGTCATGTACATAGCCCCTTCCACAAAATGAACCCATATTCCTCATCAGAATTATCTCACAACAACAAAGATTATAAGCAGAGATGGAAAGACTGCCTCTAAGTACTCTGTGGTTAAATCTGCTCGCAGGGAGCCCATCACACTCCTTTCTATGTTTGGGAATATCTGTACGAACAGGTTTTTTCTTTTTCTCATATCTCATGATGATTCAAATAATTGTGAAATTATGCCAAACTCCCCATGATGTCCCAAACCTACAACAACAATGGAAACTTTAGTCCTTCATTTTCATGAAGCTGGCTTCACAGAGGCTATTCCAGATTTTCTCTCTGCTGCTACATGCTAAGGGCATTGTTTGGTAATGGAAGGAATGCATTAAATAGGAGAGAAGCATCAAGGAAAATTTCAGCCTGTCACACTGAGCTCATTTTGATCCACTACACTTTTCCTCTGCATGAAAAAGATACTTCTCAATCAAGGGACCCATAAGCCCATTTAATAATTACCTTGATATATATACATTCCACCATTTACCTCTGCATGGGACCATGACCTTAAAACCATAAAGAGCTATTTTGGATTGAGAGACATATGGGATCATTCCATTAAGAAGAATATGGCAAATTTTCTCCCTGTAAGAAACTAGAGGTATTACCCAAGGCCTACTTTTAGCAGCTGTGGTTGCTGACATTACTTTTAAAGAGTAGTTGGTTTCAGTTCGATATGGCTGAAGGAAAACGATTTTAAATCAAGTAACAACAGGGTATAGAAATGTTGCCATCGGAGAGATCTTGAGGCATTGAAATTTTAAAACGTGGTAATATTTCCAGTGCTTATGAAAACGGTCTCTTAACAACCAGGTGGCAGAAAGAATTTCACACCCCAGATTGAAAATTTCAAGAGGTCAAATATAATGTCACAGATATGAAAGGGATACAAAATTTGACCAAATAGGGAAATGTAATCAATCTAGATTGTTTCTCAAATATAAATTATTTTAAATATTTGTGGGGTGTTAGGATAATGAATAAGCCTATTTTTTTCCATCCTACATGCCTTACCACAGATTCAAAAACATGAGATTTTTAAAAATGGTGAAAAATTATATATGCATCTTTAATTGCTGTGTTAGCCATACTGGTCAATATGCATGTTTGATTGGTTTTTGCTTCAATGAAAGTTTTGTTGAGCACTACAATGTGTAAAACTTTTGGGGTGCCTGGATAGCTGGTGACTTGAACGTCATGATCTGACAGCTCATGAGTTCAAGCCTATGTCAGATTCTGTCTTCTCTCTCTGTCCCTCCTGTGCTCATGCTCTGTCTCTCAAAATAAATAAATGTAAAAAAAACAACAATGTGTGAAAGTTTCGTTAGGTCTATTTAATATCACATTTCATCTCGGGGCATGGGTTAAACCAAATTCCTTCAGCGAGTTCTCTGTTCCATGGCACTAACCACACAAGATCTAATTTCCATTCCCACTGCTATCCTGACTCCTTTGTATTCACTTCACAATATGTATGAAATGGCACCTGATAGTGGTCCATTGTAACTACTCTACAGATATTTGTGATTAAGTTCTTTCATAAACTAAATAACCTCAGTCCTAAAGTGAGGACTGAGCCTTGAGCCTCGAGGACCTGATCATTATAGCTTCCCTTACCTGACTGGGGGAAGCGTCCACTCAGCTGTACCATGGATGGAGATGACTCCAGCCTGCTGTGTAACATGCTGTTCATAACTTCACAGTAAGGCTTCCCACAAGGGAAGGGGTAGGGGCCTTTTTACTGCTTGAGCTCTATCACTGTAGCTAGGCAGCAGCCAAGGTGAAGGAAGGGGTTGGTCAAAAACAAATAGGAGTATAGGGGCGCCTGGGTGGCTTAGTCGGTTAAACGTCCGACTTTCGCTTAGGTCATGATCTCGCGGTTCGTGGGTTCGAGCCCCGCGTCGGGCTCTGTGTTGACTGCCAGCTCAGAGCCTGGAGTCTGTTTCAGTCTGTGACTCCCTCTCTCTCTGACCCTCCCCTGCTCATGCTGTCTCTCTCTCTCTCCTAGAAATAAATAAAAATATTAAAAAAAAAACAAATAGGAGTATAGAGCTTTGTTTTGCAAAGATGGGAAAGTGCTAGAGATCTGTTGCACAACTATATACAAATAGTTAACACTACTATACAATTAAGAGCTGAGGTAGTAAATTTTGTTATGTTTGTGTGGTTCTTTTTTTTTCTTTTTCTTTTTTACAAAATAAGGAATACCAAAAGAGCACAGAATTGTACAGATAGAATGGGTGATGCATATATAAGTATTCATTCAGAGGTTGTGTTATTGAATGAAATATGTATCCCCCACCGCCCCAACCCACAGGTGGAAGGAAGCCTTAAACCTCAATACCTCAGAATGTGTCTATATTGGAAAGTCTTTAAAGAAGTGATTAAAATGACTGGAGTCCTTGAATAGGAAATTTGAGAACACAGTAGGGATACGTATATACACGAGGACACAGTGACAAGATGGGCATTGGCAAGCCAAGGAGAGAGGACTCAGAAGAAAACAAAACAACTGACATCCTGATCTTGGATTTCTAGCTGATTCAGAACTGTGAATAAATAAATTCCTGTTGAAGCCATAAACAAAACCAGACCAACAAAAGACGACTATGGTCTCAGATATCACTAACTCCTACTTGCTAAATAATTTACTATTTGTCAAGCACCGTTATCAACCTTCATTAAATTCACATCATAGTCCTAGGAAGTAGGTACAATGTTTCATGTGTGATGGCAAAACACCAAAGTGGAGAGGATTGAGGTGTATTCCACTATAAAATTTTGGTTATTGGTTTATAGACTTCTGAACAATTGCACAAAAAGGTAGACCTTTTTAAAAATTATATACAACATGGGATACATATCTATTATCATACGTTAGCATATTATATTTCCATATTTAAATGGAATAAAAAAATAAACTTTTCTCCTTTGATTAACCCCTCAGCTAAAGCTCCCTGATCATTTATAGTATATTTGAATGAGAAAGAAGCATAAGTACCTGTAATATGTTACTTTTCTGACCATTTCTGTAATCAGTACTTTCCAATGAGTTAGGAAATCGGGTGATTCATCTGATCTTTTAAGCTCTAATTGCAGGCAGTTTTTGCAACTGTTGAACTTGTATGAACCTCTTGCTGGGGCCTGACTTCTAACTCTTCTTTGTTTCAATGATTTTGACTGTCACTTAGAAATAGTGAGCTATAACAGGTGGAATAAAAAACAAAGTACCTGCAGAAATTTGCTATGCTCTGATGTATTTCATGTATTTTTCAAATGAAAACTTATTCTTAAGAACTGAAATTTTCTAAACTGTTTAAGAATCAGTAATGAGTAATAAGACAGATGAAATACAGTTTCACAGGAGTGGCTATAAATCTTTCATTTGCCTTTTTTTTTTACTCATGTTCTAAAAAATTCAGCTCTTCCTCAGTATTTTTGCCTTCTACATCATTTTTCATTAAGTGTTCTTTTCATTCTAATGTATCTTGTGGTGCATTAGGTTAGTGAGAGACCATTTGGTAACAAGGGGTGGACACGCTGTCAAGATAGCTCAACCACAGGAGGGTTGGACAAGATTATGGAGGTATCATCCCTTGGAAAATTATAAAAAGAAAAAAGGCTAGATTTTCTATCAAGAATCAGTCAAGGTACACCAATTGCTTACCATACCCACATATCCATCTCTGTAGATAATTCTGGAATTTAAAAAGCCTCTATCCTCTGTACCCGCCCAGTGTGTCCTTTTAGATATCCATTCCTGCTTCCTCTCAGGCATTTCTGACTTAAAGTCCAAAATATCTTTCTGTGTGTGTATGCACATGCTATATATAATAGGTCAAAGCTATTTAAAGTGTAAAAATATTTTATTCAGGAAATAATTATACTATATAATTAGCCACTCATTGCCAAAGGAAAAAAAAGTGAGATTTGCAGGAAATAAACTTTTAGTAAAGACTGCGTGTAAATAAGAACTTACAAGAAAAGCCATATAGCCCAGAGAGAAAAATGTATTTGTACCTCACTTCTATTTATCTAGACTGTGAAAGGAAAAATGAGAAGGTGAAAAGTTAAAGGAACAAACTATAATTTCCGAGTGTTTTTTTATATCATATTTCTCTAAGCACAGAAAGTAGGGGTAGCTTATTTTTAGGAGAAATTGTGTGAGTAGCCATCTTGGTTTACAACCAAAGTAATGAAAAGTTTGGGGGGTTATTTTAGATGGAAAGGTTGAATGCAATTGGTGTTCATTGTTACAAAGAGTAGCAATGCATTTTTTCCCCTTGTAGGATTGCAAGAAAAAGTATTCCTCTTCTTTTTTTTTTTTAAATTTATTTCTAGGAGAGAGAGAGAGACAGCGTGAGCAGGGGAGGGTCAGAGAGAGAGGGAGTCACAGACTGAAACAGGCTCCAGGCTCTGAGATGGCAGTCAGCACAGAGCCTGACGCGGGGCTCGAACCCACGAACCGTGAGATCATGACCCAAGCAAAAGTCGGACGCTTAACCAACTAAGCCACCCAGGCGCCCCAAAGTATTCCTCTTCTTATGTGAAAACAAACACTTTCTCTCTCTGTCTCTGTCTCTCTCTCCACAAGGAGCCATGGAGTTAGGAAAATAATTGTCTCTAAAAAGAATTAAGCAAAAGGCCATAGCCACTTGGTGGCAGACAGACATCACTAGAGAGGTTCTCAAATCCTCAGAAAGATCCCTTAGACGCAATCGCCTTGCATGAGTAGAGCTTTGAAGAAAAAGACGTGCCTACACCTGGGAGGAAGCAGAAGAGCTCACAAGCTATACAAGAGCCCAGGTTTTAAAATGATATCCTACAATAATTAAAGCCAAGCCACACACACCAGTTCAGAAGTGGAGAAAAATAAAGGCCAAAACAATATTTGAATTCCTCAACCATTTCAGTCCATGGAAAAACTGGATCACCACTTTCCCCACAGCCAACAGAGAATACATCTTTAAATACAAGCATAATACTGGAAAAACAAAAACAAAAACAAAAACAAAACAAAAAGGAAACCCTTTAAGGTTTGGGAAAGACTAGTATTATTATGCCAGTGACCTGATAATACTAATCTTATTTCCTGGGTTACATTTCATCTATTTCACTTCTCTGGTCTTTGTAAAATCACTGTAGCTCCTTGAGATTTAGATTTTTTTTTTTTTAAAAGAATTACAGATATAATTCAGGTAATTCTGAATATAATTATCTGAATACAGATATAATTACAGATTATAATTCAGATAATTCTGTATCAGAAATACAGATAGTCCAGCAAATGCCTTGGTGGGGAGTTCACTACAATGAACTTCCTCGATCCTGGAAAGTCCATTAGTACCTTCTCAAGTATAGATATTTATTCTGAATAGAAGAGCCTTTTTATCCTGTAAAGCGTCCACCAGCCCCACTATCCGAGGACTTATGGATGCCTGACTCACCATACCACACCCAACGAGAAGATTCACTTTACAGCAAAGGAGAGGGTTCTGACCATGAAATCCACTCGTTCTATTATGTACCAAAAGCATCCTGATGTAGTTAATGCCAGTGTTCCAGGTCCCGTGAAGGACACAGCTGAAATGTCTGTGTGGAGGCAATTTTTTCAACTGGGGTCATTGGTATTGGGAAGTAAGGCTTATAGTGAGTGAGATTCGTGTCCTTATAAAAGACGACAGAGATTCCTTCTGTTGTGTAAGGAAACAAAGAAAAGTCTGCCATCTGGAAGTGGGCCCTGATCATACACAAAGACACTCTGATCTCAGACTTCTGGTCCCCAGAGCTGTGAGAAACAAATTTCCATTGTTTCTAAGCTACCCGGTATACGGTATTTTATCACAGCCCAGACAGACTTAGTCACGTGACAAACACTAAAGAGCAGGTGAGGTGATATATATCACAGCACATGCGACTACCTACCTGAGGAAGCTATGACCCCAATGCCTTGATGCTACATGCAATTACAAGGATAAGATAAAATATGTACCATAGAGGGACATTTTGAAGTGACTAAATTTAACTAGGAACTAAAGACCAAATTAGTTTAGTACACAAACTTTTTATTTGTAAACTTGATTTTTGGGGGCCCATGAGTTTTATCGCTTTCATCGTTCCAGGAAAACTGAATTGTCCACATACAGAATACTGAATCTCCCATGGAGAATGACCTCAGAAGGGAAATCCTCTCTTAACATGGCAAATATTAAATTGAAACAAGACCTTGAGTGAACTGTGGATCGTTTGGTGAGTCAGCCAGGTTACCTATACTTATAATTCAAATGGAAAGCAGGAACGAAATTCTTGGACACTGAAAAATGGTATTATTGGCTGTGATATTTCAACAGATAGGAGAAAAAAGTCTTTTCTGAAAATCAATCAATGGGCCATTATAAATACATCAATCAAAGCATTTCTAATATATTCTCCTTTTAAAATCCTTTTTGGGGAAGGAGGGGAAGAGCTGTTCTACAAAATCAACTTAGGGCAATTAAAATATTTTGGGGGGATGCAGGGGTGTCACAGTCAGTTAAAAATCTGACTCTTGATTTCAACCCAGGTCATGATCTCACGGTTTGTGGGTCTGAGCCTCTAGCCAGGCTCTGCACTTGACTGCATGGAGCCTGCTCAGGATTCTCTCTCTCCCTCTCTCACTGCCCCCCACCCTTTAAAGTACATAAATACAGGTTTTAAAATTTTTTTTCTGCCCAATTATTTGGATTGCTTTTACTTTTCTGATTTGTAGTTTTGAAGTAACTTTCTTTTTCCTGAAAAATTACTTAGGTAACATAACTTCATATTTTGAGTATCATGTTATTATCATGATGAATCTTTTTGTCTTGACTTCTTTTTTTTTTTTTTAATGTTTTATTTATTTCTAGGAGAGACAGAGAGAGACAGCTGAGCAGGGGAGGGTCAGAGAGAGAGGAGACACAGACTCTGAAACAGGCTCCAGGCTCTGAGCTGGCAGTCAGCACAGAGCCCGATGCGGGGCTCGAACCCACGAACCGCGAGATCACGACCTAAGTGAAAGTCGGACGCTCAACCGACTAAGCCACCCAGGCGCCCCCTTGACTTCTTTTTGAAACTAAATTTTGTTTCATTTTTAGAGGTCTTTATGACTCTAGTATCAATCTAGTTTTACTTCCAAAGACTTTTAAGCTTGTCCTAAATTCTAGAGAAAATTAAGGCCTGTGGCATTCAAAATATCTTGATTTTTTACAACAACGTATGTATTATGGCTTCATTTGATGGCCAACCATTAGAATAGCCTCCTGAAAAGAAAACTCTCTTTTGCTTTTTAATTTTTAACATTTAATTTTTAAAAGAGCACGAGCATGGGGAGGGCAGAGAGAGAGGGAGACACAGAATCTGAACCAGGCTCCAGGCTCTGAGCTGTCAGCACAGAGCCCCATATGAAGCTCAAACCCATGGACCTTGAGATTATGACCAGTGCTTAACTGACTGAGCCACCCAAGTACCCAAGAAAACTCTTTTTAAAGAGTGATCGCTAAATTATTATAATTATACATATAAATCTGATCATTAATATAACCAAACTATTGCCTGATTAAATAATTTTTCCACTAAGTGCAGTTTTATGTGAGGTATGAGCCTATGGGATCATAGCTGTTACATTCTAGAAGCTTATATTAATTTCTATAATCACATGTATTCATAAAACAGGTAACACAAGTCATTTCATTGCAATTGTACTGCATTTAATTAGTAAATGATTAAAGATTGTTTCTATCTTGATGACTGATAGAAGAAAAATATAAAACTTGTATTAATGGACTTCACAAAATGTCTTTCCTGTATTAATATGCTAGCATATTGTATTTAATAGATTGCTCATATTAATATATCAAAACTAAAATATGCTGTATACATATGTTATCAGTTGACTTTTAATCTTGTGTTTATTTTGTGTAACTAAAAATGTTTAAAAGGCCATTTTTGAACTATCACATTATATCTTAAATATTCAATGTTCACTTCTAACATAAAATGAAGAGATTTGGGGCACTGAAGTATGCCTTAAACTATATGGTTTTTAAAAATAACTGTAATTGCAGCTGACTAATAGATGATAGAAATAGATGTGTACATCTGTGTTCTATAAAAGTCGTAACTACATATATTTTCAAAACAAAAAACATGTTATACAATGTCTTTTACTGAGATTTAAAGGTATTTTAAAGGCCTTTAAAAATGTTTCAGAATGTCAGTTTTTATTTTTATTTTTTTGGCATTGGGAAAGGTGACATACATTTGAGGAAAGTGAATGAAAATTATTTTGCCAGCTTTCCTAACCACCTTGATGAAAAATTTTGCTATTTTCCCTGTCATATCTGTGAATGCTTATAAAATATCAAGAATTTTGACTGCATTTTCCATTGCACGTTTAAAGAAACTACCTTATTCAGAGTGCAAAACCCATGAAATAATTTCCACAATGATTATGATAAATTTAAGCATTAGCAGTTAAGCTTAAAAGCAGTTTGATCACACAGGTTGTTAGATAAATATAATGTTAGAAAAATCTAAAGTCACCAGCAATGGGCTTGATTTCTTTGTTCACGCCGCCACATTTACTGGACACTTGCTTGGATCCCACAGGAAATAAAAGGCACATGGTCTAAGTCACATAGATCAGTGGATAAATCTAACAAACAAATATATTTACACTGTTTTCTTCCTAGCAAGAGGAGACATGGTAGTCAAGAATTTAGTATTTCATTTGTATTTCTTGGGCTTGTCAATGTTTTTCTTCTCACAGTTGTATTAGCAAAATTTTTACTAATCTAAATTTGTCAGATCAAGACAGTATAGGATTCTCAGGAAATCCTCTAACATGGATTTTGGATAGGTAATAGGTTGGCTTCTCTGGAAAGCCATATGTGAGATGAGGTGAGCATTGAAGAAGTGCTCTTGGTACCACTACTTGTGAAAGGGAGGAGAAGAAAGCAGGAGAGGAAGAAGGAGAGGCTAGGTGTGGTGCCGGTCCAACCACTGCCTTAGTAGAAACCCCCACTGGGTGTTCTAGAGCTAAAATGGCCCTCACAGTTATCCATACTTAGGCCAAGACCACCAACTATTTAGGAATCCCCACTACCCTAATCCACACAGCTCACAGTGGTGGGATGTGGGTTACCCAGACAAGGGGTGTGAAGTGCAATTTTGCAGCTGAGACAAATATGTGTAGACAGGGCTGAACACTAAAACAAGATAGAATAAGGCCAGCTCAGCAGCCGAGAAAACAACACTTGGAGGAGGACCTGGGGAGCACAGCCTGGCATCTCCATACACCATGACTGATGAAACTTCTCTTTGAGGATCAAATATCTCTGAGGAGTGAATAGCTTAAATTCACCACTTTTTTCCTCTCTTTTTACACATTGGAAGATCACAGCCATTCCAATACCATTTTTTTTCTTTGTCAGATGATTCTTTCAGCCTTTGCTTTGAATTGTAAATTTTACTGACCCAGCTGACTCCCATATGACCCACAACCCAGTCAAAATCAGTTTTATATTCTATAACATTATCAATTACAATTGCAATGCTTTGTGCTATTCCCAAGAAAACACAGTGGAAATACAATGGTTTTTGTTTGTTTGTTTTGGTCAGTTTTAATGTTCAGAGTTAATCAAGGAAATTTATATAAGCCACATTATTTTTATCCTCAGAGAACGTTAAAGCACCTGTGTCTTGTCAAAGTATATGTGAATGAGTATGATGGTGGCATTAGCATTCAAATATATTGTTCCCTTTTATGGGAGTAGAAATAAAAAATCTGTATGTCTTTTCACTACGAATATTTTGAGTTCTAGATCGTCTATTGCTATTTACTAAATAATTGTAGTTTACCAAACTTTTTATAATTCATGAAATTCACTACTGGATCTCTGTTAATTTAATAGTTTTAATGACTGTATGTATTAGTAAATACACACTAAGTGTGGTCTATACATTTTAAATATCCTCATAGATATGTTTCTGTAAATATTAAAAAGAACTTGAAGTTTAGACAATAAATTAGATAACAGCAAAACAATTTTGAAAACTGGTTATTTTCCCCAATGAATCCTAGAAGCAGTATTTTCTGTGCTGATGGCTCTTGCTGTTTTCTGTTTTAATACACTTATTGCTAGATCAACATTTCCTGATTTTAGTGCATTCCCAAAATACCTAGATATATCTATTTATAAAATTTAAAAATTATTTTGTCCAGTTAGGATAGAAGTGTGTTTTACTATTAATTTAGGTCATGGTAGAGAATTTACTTTTCCTAAAAGTTTTAAATGTCTTTTCTGTATCATTTCATGCATTTTCAGAAAGCCTGTTTGTACTCGTCCCCATATTTGCTGTATATGAAGTTTTTCTCTCTAGAGAAACACGTGATTAATTGATTTCACCTTCTCAACTAACAACTGTGACTCACGGCATCATCTCCTGATTTGGCTCACTCAACACCATACTCATCTGAAATTCTTTTAAACATCGTTTGTATAGCTGTTGAATGAAGACAGCTTATTTTTCAAAATTCATGGCAGCTGCTTGCTTCAAAGAGTTGTACAATCTAAGAGAAAGCGCAAACGATGAAACATACTAGTTTTGTTCTTTTACATAGGAATAATTTGCATAGTTTAAAGAGGTATTATTCACAATAGATTTTTCGTATTCTAAACCTTTACAACATTTCAAGGTGTATCCTGAGACCCAAAAAACTTCTTCCAAATAACTTCTCTAGTCTTTTTCTTAGAAATGCTGTAACTGTGTATGATCCTTTTTGAAAATTTTTTAGAGGTAATCAGTTTCATTGCTTTATTAATGGAAAATCTATCAATCACTTATTGAAAATCCTTAATAGAGAATAAGTTCATTTGTATCTTTTCCCATTATTTTAAGTTCTTTTCTTATAGAGTTAGTTTTCTTATATATTTATACCTAACTTTATATAACTGTGTATTTATTTAGTTTATTTTCACTTTCCTAAATTGGATGAAACCATGCATTGTTTGTAATATATTTTTATAGTTATTATTTGTTTTCTCTGTGTAAACATATAGACATACCACATTTTTTAATAGCTTTGTAGCATTTTCAGTGGAACCTAGCAAAAAATGTTAACAATGATTCTACTAACAATCTGTTTCCCAGTTTTTGCTTAATTAAGCAGGACTCATACTTGCACAAATCTTTGCATTCAAATACAGGCTTTTCTGTAGAAAATAAAAAGTAAAATTCCTCAAATGATGTTCCGTTTTCCTCGAAGAATCCAATATGGCTAAACCTGTTTGTAAATCTAATAGTATGAATGCCCCTTTTCCTCTCAAAACTTTAACGACATTAGTTTTTTATCCCTCCAATATACTTTTTTAAAAAAACTTTGTAACTTACACTTATTTTACTAGGATTTAGCATTTAAAGATATTTTCACTGGCTGTTTTTATTTGTGTGGCCTTCTTCATAGAATACGATCATTTAAAAAATTACATTATCTCCTATTAATTTGTATATTCTGTATATTAATATCATGTTCATATAAAGATCTTCAACAGTCTACAATGTATCATGTTACTTTGTGTATTTCATTAAATACATGTTTTAACATAATTTTATATTTTTAAATATGTCAATTTTATACTTTGCAGTGTCCACTTTATGTCATATTTAGAAAGCCTTCCAGAAAACAAGGTTTTCCACAATGACTTAAGATGCCAATTCATTACAGACTAAATTTCTCAATATATATTCCTCTTTATATTTTTAACTATTCTGTCATTTTCTTTGGAGATTCTTTTCCTAATATAAATCAAATTGCCTTCCTTGTCAATGTTTTGCTTAAAAAAATAAAAATATCCATTTATAAAAACATCAACAGAAAAAAATTAAAGAGGTGCTCTATTTGTATAAAGTAAAAGATGCAGGTAAAAAGAGACTGTAGATTAGACTTTTGTGTTACATCCACTGAATTTAATGGCTTTAAAAAGCATTATATGAGGAAATTAATAATGGTAGTAAAAGAGTATGTGTTTTTTTTATTTTTAAAAAAATATTTTAAATGTTTTATTTCTGAGAGAGAGAGAGAGGCAGTGTCAGCAGGGGAGGGTCAGGGAGAAGGAGACACACAATTGGAAGCAGGCTTCAGGATCTGAGCTAGCTGTCAGCATAGAGCCCAACATGGGGCTCAAACCCACCAAGCATGAGATCATGACCTGAGCCAGTCAGATGCTTAACCAACTGAGCCACCCAGTCTCCCCCAAGAATATGTGTTTTAAGTCTATATTTATAGATGTCACTTCCTTTTAGCAAATCCCATTTTTCAAGTAGTTGGTTACCTGACATATTTAACTGTAAGCAAAATTCTGAACATCCCAATAGCTGTTCGTAGTTTGTCTTTGGCTTATTTTTCAGTAATTGGCAAAAAAATTCTTCCTTAATTACTTGTGAGTTTCACTATGGTCTGACCAAGTAGAGGGAGATTTACAGGACATTTTTTAATTTGGGGCCTTTTACAAAAAGGGAAGAGGGAGGCCATAAGTGCACATCATCTCCAGACAATGCTAAATTGTTGAACTTCTTCCACCACCCCCCCCCAACCTCATTATTGTTAGAGGAGGTGGACACATGTCCTCCAACCTATGTGTTTCTTCCTGGGTATCTCCTCAGTCATCAGTCTTGCTGGAGCAGATTATATTAGCAGGACAAAGAAATGACTTGGATGCAATGTACTTGGGAGAAGAGCACCCTTTTCTTCCATACCATTTGTATGCTCTTGAATGGCATGGATGAAGACTGTGTGGCTCTACATGGAGATCTGAGGACAAAGCACAAGGGATAGTTTTGCATGGTCATCTGCATACCATGCAAGGTAACCTCCTTCTTGAAGACATCAGCAGCTAGAAAAGGCTTGGGGGACACAAAGGCTATGTAAGTGACTCTCTATGGTATGCAGAGGGCCACCACATGAGCAGAGACCAGTAGCAGGGAAAACCACCTGCAGTCTAAGGGTGGGGGCACAGTCCTCTCTCTTTCTCAACAAAAGAATAAGACCTTATCATTTTCTTGCCATTCCCAAGATAAGGAACATGGAAAAGGATTTAAAAGTGTACTGTGTTCACCTTTTCTCCTCTAGGTCATCAGGGCAAACCCTAGACAAAGATACTGGGGAGATAGATGGGGTATAGAAGATAGATTATAGACTGGATATTAGAACAAACAGAAGAGACCACAGTTTTAAAAAGCTTGGTTAAAGGCGATTAGAGATTCACAGACTTAACTAGACTACTTATTTAAAGATGGAAAAGATTCAACAAAATATGGCTGAAGGAATTATTGGAGAAAATGAAACTCTTGGATTTGTACCACTAATTTCAGAAATTTGCTAAACTGATTATATATACAAAGTAATGTCATCAATTTTCTTTATGACTTTTAGTTGCTATTGAACTTGTTTGTGATTTTTAAACCATACACTTTTAAGCCATAAATTTGGACATTAGGTAATAAAGCTATGAATTCATATGAATACGTCTTTAACTGAAAGACTAAAATTTTTTCTGTTTAATCAAACTCATGCTCTGTGAATTTCAATATATGCTGTCATAAGAGCATGCATCTGCTATTAATACATGTAAGCTGTGTTTATTACTTTTCTAATCAGGCTAATATTATATTGATTCTGTGTGATTAATGACAAATCAAGTAGTTTCAGAATATTTACTTTCCCTATTATAAATTATAATAAAGAATAAGTATATAGTAAGCTTTTCTTTCTCTATGATACTTAAAAAAACAGTATATAATTCAGACAAAAGTGCTCTTACAGGAGACAAGAGAGTGACATGGAGCACCTAAATATTCAGCTTTGTTCATCCCCATACTAGAAATTTCACTAGAGGAATATACAGAGTATTGAGCATTTGTTTCCTGTGCATATTCCTAAAAATCCTTAAAAAGATGCAAAAGGGGAAGACAAATGTCAAGAAGAGAGAAGAAGAAAATAGTTTTGGATATCTGAGAGCAGATAACTTAGACATCATGGCAGTCAGGTAGAGACAGGCAAACAGGAAGAAGCAAAGGAGGATTGAGTAAGAAGGGCTTTTTCTCCCTTGCGAAAACTTAGAAAATTTTCAGTTAAGCACTCTTGATAGCAATCAATTTCCTATACATCTATTTCCTGTACATCAAACAACCCAATCCTCTCCATTCTTTCCTCCAGTAACAATTGGAATACTGGCTGAACAGTCTTCTCATTATAACATGTCCCTGAACTTTGCAGGATTCACATCTCTGCATTCTGCTTATTGCTTTATGATGAGGTATTTTTTTTTAGATCGACCCCTACATTTCCATTGCTTCTTTCACCTGGAGGGCTAACTTCCTTACGGTTGTGATGGTAAAAGTCAAAACTTCCGTATATGTCTTTATCACTTCTTCAGACTCATTCTGAGGACGGACAATATAATTAATATTTTGTGGCCTGTAATAATGTTAAGCAGATAGATCAACAGAATAAAAAGCACTGCAATAAAACACTGTGTGGAAAAAAATAAAGCCTTTTTGGTACACCCTGGGGAAAAAATAACATGTAGGTGATTTTGTGGACCTTTGACAAGTTAATAAAGTTCTTATTAACTATATGTTGAAAAAGAAAGATATTCACCTTGCATATACAAACAACATGACTTTATTATCTTACTCCAAATAAAATTAAAATATTCTCTCTCTATATTCTATTTACCATTCTTTTCCTCATATCTCCTTAAAGTGAGCTAATTACTAATAGAGCTTTAATAAATCCCCTATCTACATAGAAAACCTCACTCACAAGCCTATTTTATAACCTATTTGGGGTAACCAGGTAAGTGAAAATTATGATAAGAATTCTGCATATATCATCAAATATGATTTTAAAAGGCTAAATTCTGTCACAGTAAAATGAGACACTGAAAATGAGAAGTAGTAAATATTTCTGTGAGGGCATAACACAAAGTACGGGAACTAAATACAATTAAGGGAAAGAGGCGCTGGGAATCACTGGGGGAGATATTTTCACAAAATTCTAATTTGGGTTGCCTTTTAAAGACAAAAATGTCTTAAAGAATAATCAACTATAGGAGAGAAGCAGATATATGATAACAGAAACAAGTTTTAGAGTGCAGTTACATTAGTTTGTATAGTTTATTAGTTTACAAACTGGAAATGCTTATAACAATTATTTTGAAATGTTGCTCCTTTATTTTGTTGCTGTTATTTTATTTTATTTAATGTTTTATTTATTTTTGAGAGAGAGACAGAGACAGCATGAGCAGGGGAGGGTCAGAGAGAGAGAGAGAGTCACAGAATCCTAAGACAGTCTCCAGGCTCTGAGCTAGCTGTCAGTACAGAGCCTGATGCGGGGCTTGAACCCACGAACCGTGAGATCATGACCTGAGCCGAAGTCGGATGCTTACCCGACTGAGCCACCCAGGCGCTCCTTGTTGCTGTTTTAAAATGAAAGGAAATTCAATTCATTAAGACTAAGAATGCATGCTACTTTTTAGAAGGTATAGAAGATAGTTCAAGGTATCTTATATAGCTGCATGTTCCTAAGTAAGATTTCCTTTTTTTTTTTTTTTTAACTTTTCTTAGCCTCATTTTTGGAAAAAAGAATCAATAATCATTTATTTTAATTAAAGGTCTTAAAGTGTATGCTCTAATGCAAACTAAAACATTTACCCTTTATAATTTTATTTTTTTTCAACATCATCCTGTAATTCAGTAAGGAGGAGAGGTTATATTACTACAAAGTAGTTTCTTGTGAGAGATTCTTAAAAGTAACTAGAAAAGCTCAAAATAATGACGCCCCAAATTTGACTCAGAAATAGAACATTAAAAAGCCCGATGATGTGAGTTGAAATTGGACAGGCTAAAATTATGTTGATGATCAACCTGATATGATCACTTTGGCATTTCCCCATGTTGCAAACTCTATAGGCTGAACTATTTCTTTTGAAACGTCAAGATCATATAGAACAGGTTGCCAAAGCACAGCCATTAAAACAAATTGCATGATATAGTTTCTGAGACAGAATCAATGTTAAAGAGTAATACGAAAAATTAAAGGATACAGAAATAAAATAGGAGTCCTAGATCTCTCTAAATTTAATTTTCTGGCTTTGGTAACTTTCCCTTAGAGCACATTTTAACAAATCAAGTAAATTTTCAGATACCATGAGTGAGGAAAGCCATTTCCCTATGTGCTTTTTGTATATCACCTGGGAAATAAAGAAACTATTTCAGACTGCTTTGGCATCAAAGACAACAGGCCCATACCAGACCAAAATGCGATTTCAAGTCCTAGTAATTCCCCTGTGGTACATCTCAGCAAGCCAGTACATTTCCCTAGAATGGTCAGATATAAAACACAGGACACTTAAGATCTATTGCCAGGAAAGTCAGTGATAAGCCATTCTGAGTGGGTGTGCTGTTTAGATTCAGATATCTATCTATCTATCTATCTATCTATCTATCTATCTATCTGTATCATACACAAAGCCTTAATAGAGCAATAACTATCAAATTCCACCAGTGACATGACAAAAACACAGTATAATGGTTCTACATGTAGAAGGAAAAAAGAGACTTTTTTCAGTGGAACAAATACACTGGGTGCATCAAGAAAGTTGCTGTACTGCATTTTTTTTTTTTTTTTTAGTTCTTGGCTATGCTGGATTTGATATAATTGCAAAAATTCAAATATGCATGTATGCAGTCCAATGCTCCAAATCTGTGCCATCAGAGGAGTCATGATTATGAACTATCAAGAATATAAAATGCTTTTACTTTCATGGGTTTAATTCCCCTGCTTGTATAGTAAGTTTGAAATCATAAATGCCATAAATAATACAGTAGAAATGCATTACCCAATCATGGGCCATAGATAGGGAGGTGGACAACCAGGTGGGGCTGGGCTGGGCTTGCTACCGCTCTCTGTGGGACCAGCGCTCCTAACTTCCTTTCCAGCCCCTTCAGACCGGAACTCCTCTTCCCCTGTGTCTCTCAGGCACTCCCCAAATTCCCAGAGAGCTTGGGGAGTTCTTTAGAATCACAGATCAAGGAGGAAGGTGCTGGCCGAGAACACAATAGTGACTTTATGACAGTAGTGGCAGAGTTCACAACACTCTCTCCGTAAGACTGAAAAGCTAGGAAATTCAAATACTGCTGGTTTCAGATGCTGGAGTCAAGGCAGTTTTATCTGCCAGCAGCTCTGAACCATCATGGAAGAAAAAAAGAGAAGTAAAATAGAAAAACAAAGCTGAAATTAGAATATATACATATCTAAAATGTAGTGATAATGTGAGACGGGAACACTGGTATTCCTAAAAGTGGGTGTCACAGTTCTGAAAGAGGCAGCCAGCACCTGATGCTTGGATGACAGTAATCACACTTAGTGTTCTATGCCAGGCAAGAGAGCAGGGTGAACCTTCCAGATCCAGAGTCAGAGTGAAGGTTGAGAAGAGGGCTGCCATCTGTCCTTTCCAGGTTATACAGACTGGCACTACATCTCTAGCGGGGGACACTGTTGTAAATGGGTTTGGTCATAGGAGGAAAGTAGAAGCTACCATGTTCAGGTCACAATGCTGGGTGAAGGTTATGTAAGACACTTTCTGGTGAGCCATAGTGACTTCCTAAAGACCAGACACAAACGAAATGGACTTCTAGGATGAAAACATTTGCTCTTAAGGTTTCAAAGTCAATAAATCTGAACCTAGGTTTATTGAGATCAAACTGTGAATACCATTTTATTCAGTCAACAGCACACCAAATCTCAGACATAAATATGAGTTAAGCTATGGGAAAGATACAGAAGACAAAAAGAATGCAAAAAAATCCCGACACCATAGATATTATACTCCTATTGAAGCAGCCAAATTAAATATAAATAAAATCATCAATAGCTATGTAGTAGACAGGCTTGAGAAATCCTTGAAAAACAAAAGCAACACCTATGATTTACCAGCTTTTATCATCATATTGGCTTCCAAAAAATAAAAATCACATTGCAAAGTAAAGAATGCACTTAGTTTCATGTAGAAAACTCATTAATATTTTCCATACTTTTCTCATGGCAACCACACTAAACTCTTGAGCAACAGAAATGATAAAATCTAGATTCCCAGGTCAAAGGAAAATGATAATGAAGTCTTTAAACAAAAAACCTGAATAGAAGCTATTATGTTTATGATCCTCACTGGCTTTCTGCTTTTTGCTTCTTTAAAATTTTCTTGAATTTACCCCATCCTGTAAAATTTAAAATTCTTTTAATATTCAGCCTTAATTCTGGATCCAGTCAAAATCCTTGTACCTATTCTCTAGTTTATTTGTACTCACTCTTGTGGTGATATAATGCCACTCACATCCTGGTAATGTACAGATTGGGCCTCCAGAAAAATTCTCTTGTGAACTTCAAGCTGTATCAGATACCTTCACTTACTGCTCAATAACTATCTTTTATCTAACATTCTCAAAACTAAAATTCTAAAAAGTTTCTTCCAATCTCTCTCCTAACAACGTTTCCCTCCATATCACTTAATGGCTAGACCATTCTCCTTATTGCACAGGCCTGAAATCATTCCAGTTTTTCTTTTATCCCCAAGTTTATATCAATTTCTTCAGAAAATCTATTTTGTCTTTTCATCTATATATATCTAGAATACATTTCTCACCACTTCAACTACTACTTCTATTTTCCAAATCACCCATATTTTGTCTGGATTACTGATGATGCCTCTTAAATGGTTATCTTGTTTTCACCTAATCTTCCCCTAAATTTTTCTTAAAATAGAAGCAAATATTAATGGTTAATAAAATAATTTCATGTCTCTGATTATGAAGTCTTTGAACAAAAAATCTGAATAGGAGCTATTACGTTTATGATCCTCACTGGCTTTCGGCTTCTTGCTTCTCCAAAATTTTTGTGGAGCCCTGTAAAGGCTATTTTTGTCACAATAAAACCAACTTTCTTAAGAAGTCTCATAAGAATTTATGAACAGAATATGTAAAATTAACAAAGTTGATGAAGCATAAGAAAGTATATAATAATATGTATTTTTATATTCCAGCAACATGCAATTAGTAAATAAATATAGCAAAATTTACAATAACATTAGCAACAATAAAATATCTCAGAATAGCTATAGAATGATGTTCAGGTCACTTCTCTAAAGACTATAAAACCTTCAGGGGCGCCTGGGTGGCTTAGTCGGTTAAGCGTCCGATTTTCGCTTAGGTCATGATCTCGCGGTTCGTGGGTTCGAGCCCCGCGTCGGGTCTGTGCTGACTGCCAGCTCGGAGCCTGAAGCCTATTTCAATCTGTGACTCCCTCTCTCTCTGACCTTCCCCTGCTCACGCTGTCTCTCTCTCTCTCTCTCCTAGAAATAAATAAAAAAAAAAATTAAAAAAAATAAAAAAGACTATAAAACCTTCATAATAGATATTAAATCTCTTAACAAATGGAGAAAGATATTATGGGAATTATATATAATATCTGATACTAGAGTTATCTACATATTCCATGCAACTACAATAGAAATACCACACGTTTTTTTTTTTTTTTCATATGAATTTGACATAGTTCTAAAATGTAAATGGAGAGAGGTACCTGGGTGTCTCAGTTGATTAAGCCTTGCCGACTCCCTTTTGGCTCAGGTCATGATCTCATAGTCTGTGAGTTCAGCCCCATGTCAGGCTCTACGCTGACAGCTCGGAGCCTGTTTGGGATTCTCTTTTCCTCTCTCTACCCCACTCCTCCCTCTCCCAGCTCATGCTCTCTCAAAATATATAAATGTAAAAAAATTTAAAGTGTAGATTGACAAAGAGCCTTAGAATAGTCTTTAGAAAAAAGAAATGGTCAAGTATAGATACTAACACTATCAGCTATTCACATCTTTTACATTTTCTGAAACTGCTGCAGGATATTACTGGTACCAAGTTTAACAAATAATGGACAGAACAGAATAGAAAGGACAGAAAGAGATGTAGAAATGTATCACCACCTGATGCTGATAAAAGCACTAGTAAAATTCAGAGGAAAAGATGATCATTTTAACAAAAATGCTTAAAATGAACTGGGGCTTTATAAAAAAAAAATCCTTAAGCTTTAGAGAAAACCACTCAAAATTAATTTTCAATGGGATCTAAGCATAAAATTGGATTGTAAGACAATAAAGCTTCCAGAAGAAAACAAAAAGCAAACTTTTAATTTTAGATGTCAAAAGTTAAAGAAGTCTCATATAAAGAAGAGATTAATCAAAACTTGTTAATATCATTGTCTTATGTTCATTGAAAGATAATATTAAGATGAAATTGTCAGCCACAGGGTAGGAGAAGGTGTGTGAGGGTATAAATGAGCGTATATATACATATAGATATGTCTGTACATATATGCAGATACAGATATAGAGTGAGACTTATATAGATATATATGCACAGATACACACACACACACAGATTTATATCTGCCAAAGTTTTCATATCCAGAATATATCAGTAACTACATATAAATAAGGTAAACAGAGGTAAACCAATTACAAAATGACCACTGTGAATTTTGAATATAAAATCTTTGGAATCCTACTACAGATACCATAAATGTATATAAATTTAAAGTTTTTTTTTTAATGTTTCATTTATTTCTGAGAGAGAGCGAGAGAGACAGCGTGAGCAGGGGAGGGTCAGAGAGAGAGGGAGATACAGAATCTGAAACAGGTTCCAGGCTCTGAGCTAGCTGTCAGCACAGAGTCCAATGCGGGGCTGGAACCCACAAACCATGAGATCATGACCTGAGCCGAAGTCAGAGACTTACCCAACTGAGCCACCCAGGCGCCCCTAAAGATTTGTTCTTGATGCATTTTAATAATTCTCCTTTCACTTGAGAACATTTGCCACATCTGTCACTAATGTATTTTCTGCATTTATCATTAACTATATAATCTTAAAAATTATCCAATGATCCTGATGTGGAAATGATGTATACAAATTCAAATGAATTTATACTAGACTGAGCAAGATTGTGATTTCTGTAACCTCTTCTCAAAACAAGGAGCATCTTTTTATTTTCAGTGTGGGGGGAGGAATTAAATGAGAACTTGACTCAAATTACTTTTATTTCTAAATTGAGAATTTGTTTCACTTCTGCTAGTTTCTATTAGGAGTTATTTTCCTGTTTAAGAACTGTCTCATCTTCATTTTAAATTTCAATCATAGATATGCTTGCTTTCAAATCTATGACCTAATAAAAGAAAAAATCATTTAATATGCATGGTCTTCCCTTTAAACAAAAGTTTTGGCATTTTGTTTCTTTGAATTAAAGATTCTTGAGTATGAGCACCAAATGCCCACAATGAAGGTGTAAATAATATCATATTGAGGAAATTCCTTAACTATAACCAATTGTTTGACAAAGTGAATGTTTGTATTTAAATTTTTACTGACAGCACTTACTATGCTCTCTGATATAAATGGTCTTGAGTAGAAGGATACCTACTCAAAACTAAAGCATTTGGCTTCATGTAACAGTGTAGAAGATCGAAATGCAAAGGACTCACGGTGGTAATAAAATCTAAATATAGTGAGAAATTATAGTAAATGGTCAATTAAGAAGAGAAAGAATTTGGGGTGGCCTGTGTAGCTCAGTCTGGTAAATGTCTGACCATTGATACTGGCTCAGGTCATAATCCCCTGGTCATGAGATGGAGCTCCAAGGGAGGCTTCACTCTGAGTGTAGAGCCTGCTTGGGATTCTCCCTATCTCTATTTCAAAATAACTAAACATTAAAAAAGGAAAGAAGATGTTAACAACTTTTGAGGTTGAGATTTCAAGGCTAGGGGATTGTAACATCACAAATGCTTAGTCCCTGGAATCATCAATATTGTATATATTGATGGATGGGTGGATGGATGAATGGATTGAATGAATACATATATGATTGAAGAGCCAGTTTAATTCACAGATAAGTCTGAAATGTGAAACATCTTGAACAAAGATAAAAAGTTCAAACATAAAAAGGTAATTGGTAAATAATATGTCATTGATGACCTTTCCAAATAGCAGTTTCAGTAGGGTGACTAGAGTTAAAGCCTGATGGGAAGCAATTACATTTGATCAATCTACAGGCAAATCTATTTCTTTCCTTTATTCTAAAATTTAATAGGAATGAAAATGGGAGGAACAATTAGCAGATATAGTCATTTATTTTAGCTAATGAGAATTTACCCTCTGTCTTTAAAAAGTTCCTGCCCCTTTTTATCATTTTCTTACTTCTGGAAACCTCCTTTTCTTTGGATTTCAAAATTACACAAGATACTTATAATTCTTCTCTCTGCTCTAATGGAGAAAGAGGTCTGGCCCTCTTCTAGGCTGGGATGAAGATTTTCCCTGTGAACTTTAGCTTGTTTATACCAGTAACTGGATTAGAAGGGCAAGATAAATTGAAAATATATTTTGATTGACCAAGTTAAATACTTATTACTGAGTACTTAATACATGCCAGACATAATGAGAGAAGCTGCTAAATAGAGAGTAACCTGAAAGAACTTAATATGTGTTCTACTTAACAGCACTGTTTCATCTACCTCTTACAGGTGTGCTTCCTTACTGCATGGAGATCACTGATGGACTAAATCCAGCCTTATCCTTCCCTGAATTATCTCCCTAATTACATGATGACAGTTATTATCAGTAAAAAACAAAGACAAACACACACACACACACACACGTATAAATTAGGAGATAAACAGGTATAATGGAATAGAGATTCAGTAGCAATTACTTCACAAGTTATTATTATTCTGTCATCCATTACACATATGTGTTTAGGTATATACGTATGTATATAACATATATGTGTATATATGTATTTTTTACATGTGTAAATCTATGTATATATATTTGTCAAGATCTATCCATTACCCGCATTTTAGGTCACTCAGTTACTCTGACTACTTTAACAATGCATTCATCCTATCTGACTTCTTTCAGCTTATTTTAATTCTTTCAGACCAAGCAGTTATCTTTTGTTTATTAACTTTTTCTTCTTCACAATTATGAACTTACTTATGAACTCATGGACTTTTTATTTAGACAGTGAGTAAGCAAGCACAAGCAAGGGCACAGGGGAAGGGCAGAGCGAGAGAGAGAAAGAGAATTCCAAGCAGGCTCCACACTGTCAGTGCCTGACATGAGATCATGAACTGAGCTCAAATAAAGAGTTGAATGCTTAACTGACTGAGCCACCCAAGTACCTTGGACTGGAATTATTTTTTAATTTTTGTTTAATATTCATTTATTTTTCAGAGAGACAGACAGACACAGAATCAAAGTAGGCTCCAGGCTCTGAGCTGTTGCACAGAGCCCAACATGGGGCTTGAACCTATGAACCACAAGATCATGACCTTTGCTGAAGTTGAAAGCTTAAACCGACTTACCCACCCGGGTGCTCCTGGAATTCTTTATATGGTGAGTAACTGGGGGACATAAACCTTGTTTTTCCCACTAACTTGATTAAATGCTTCTTTAAAATAGGGATTCTTTTACTTGAAGTCATCAGGGGACCGAAAAAAGAATGGATACTTTATTAACATTTATAGTTTTGTCGATTGATTGGCATTACTTACCAATTATATTCTTGAAATTTATTAAAATCATTTAAATATACTTTGTTATCAAAAAGTCAATACATAATACACATCAAGAACTTAAAATATATATCATAAAATAATATCACATTTATAGTTCTGGTTGCATTGTCTTCTATGTTTTTACATTGAAAAAAGTACTTCAAATAAGAACAGATTTTAAAATGATTAAATACAGTCATTTCTAGGACCTAAAAGTTATCATGTGTTTTAAAAGAGAAAATAATTCAAAACTTCTTCTAGCCAATGTTTATTACGAGTAAAACCATTTAAGTGCCTTTGCAATAACCACTCCACTCATATTATGTTAAAACACATGTTGTGGGGGCGCCTGGGTGGCTTGGTCGGTTAAGCGTCCGACTTTCGCTTAGGTCATGTACTCGCGGTTCGTGGGTTCGAGCCCCGCGTCGGGCTCTGTGCTGACTGCCAGCTCAGAGCCTGGAACCTGTTTCAGTCTGTGACTCCCTCTCTCTCTGACCCTCCCCTGCTCACGCTGTCTCTCTCTCTCTCTCCTAGGAAATAAAAAAAAAAAAAAAAAAACATTTAAAAAAAAAAAAAAAAAACACATGTTGTGGTTGGTGGTCAGAGTGAACTGGCTTGCTGTTGGTTATCTTACTGTGTTAATTGGCTGAGTTTTTGTATGTAGACCAAAGCTTTTGCTGAGATTTAAGCAATTTCCATTTTCAATAGATGTCAAATGTGCATGTCTGTATATACATATATGTATATGTGTGTATATATATACAAGTGTGTGTTTATATATGTATGTATGTATATATATACACACATATATACGTGTGTGTGTGTACACACACACAAAAACAATAAGTTCTAGAACTCTTTCTCTTCAGATTTTCCTTTTTCTTATTTTGTGATTTTTCATCTTCTGCACATTAGACATTTGTGGCTTCCACTGTAATTCATGGCTTTAACACTATTAATGGAAATGTATTAGAGCTGAGAAAATTTAAAGGCTTGTTTTAGTTCAGAGAAATAACCACACTGGGCTTGCTTACTGCAACTGCATCTCACCTACTCAGACCTTTTGAGTTTGTGAAATTGAGCTGAGAATTCTAAGGGAAAATGCAAGCTTTACAGCAAGATTTAATCTTTCTGTAAGCAGCTAGTCCAGAAATACCGTAACAACAGCTGTTCTCACAGAGTATTAGCATTTCTGCTTCTGGCCTCAGCTGCTTCTCACAAGTGTAAAGAAATGCAAACATGGGAAATGTTCATTTTTAACATTAGCTTGAGTTTGAAAATCATGGGACATTCATTGGTCCCCCAGAGTAATGGATGCACATTTCTGCTAATTATTTTATTCCTAAAGTAGTGTATGGCATTCACATAGCTCATAGAACATCCTTTATTAACTACAGAAGAGGGAGAAAGGCACATTCATCATTTGCCAGTGTGATTTTCAATGACTGTCCATGTAGTGGGTGTGGTCTTTGATTGCCTGTGACACAAAAACGCAATGTAATTCTCTTAATTTACATATTACCATTCTGATTTCATCTCCTTATGCTCTTATATTCATGACTAAAAAATAGAAACTTTGAAACTGCAACAACTGTGGGAGTAGTTCAAGTGAGTTAACTCTTTCCAATCCTGAAAGACAAGGACAACTTGTCATAGATCAACTCCGAGGGATCAGGAATGAGGTTCACTTTTTGTTTTAAGTTCTTCTACTGAATACTTGTGGCCTGTCTAGTCATTACAATCCACAAATAACCTGGTTCTCTATTACTACATCAAAATAAACTCTCCACTTGAAGTCGGCAAGACACAAGCCGTCAGTTTCCCACCATTATCAGAGCCTATTTTGCTAAGTGTAAAGGTCTGTAGAGTTTTTTGGGTTTTGTTTGGTTTTTATGTTTGTTTATTTTTGAGAGAGGGAGAGTCAGAATATCTCAGGCTGTCTGCTCTGTCAGCACAGAGCCTGATGTGGGGTTCAAACTCAGTAACTGTGACATCATGACCTGAGCTGTAATCAAGTGATGCTTAAATGACTGAGCCACCCAGGCACCCCAGAGTTTCTTGATAAAAATTGATATACATGTAGCTTAATACTTCTTAGCATAGTGCTTAATCTCCTCAAAGATACACACGTTATTAGGAGAAACATGAAGAATTTTTTCTATCTTTGTGACTTAGTCAAATAATTGTTTGCCTTGCTTAGATACCTTTCTATTAATGTTTTTACTGAGTTCACTCACAATGGAATCAAGGCTCTTAAAGGCTTTAGGGCTTTTGATTTTGTTTTTTTGTTTTTTTTTTAATCTACTTAAAATACTATTTGGGGAAAATCTATTATTATGGAACTTTATTTAAAAAGAAAAAATTTGGGCACCTTGGTGGCTTAATTCATTAAGTGACCAATTCTTGGTTTTAACTTAGGTCGTGATCTTGTGGTTCATGAGTTTGAGCCCCCAAGTTTGGCTCCATAGTGAGTGTGGAGACTGCTTGAGATTCTCTCTCTCCCCCTCTTTACCCTTTTTCCTGCTCTTGCACATGCTCTTTCAAGATAAAGAAATTTATACATACATATGTATATATATATGTATATATGTATATATATATATAAACATATATACATATATACACACACACATGTCTCATGTGTGTGTGTGTGTGTGTGTGTGTGTGTTTATGAGATGATTCACATACGGAACTCATGAAATTCTACAACTAAATTGTGGAATTCTGAGACCATGATTAAATGTCCTTTCAAGAGGTAGCTGGTGGCTCAGTCAGTTAAGCGTCTGACTTCAGCTCAGGTCATGATCTTGTGGTCTGTGACTTCAAGCCCCATGTCAGACTCTGTGCTGACAGTTCAGAGACTGAAGACTGCTTTTGCTATATCTCCCTCTCTCTCTCCCCTCTCTCACTTGCTCTCGCTCTTTCTCAAAAAAGCAAACACCTGAATAAACATTTAAAAAAATGTAAATGTCCCTTCAAGAACTGTTATTTAACTCAAATCGTAATGTAGTATTGGGAACACTGTCCTTCATTTTGCTCCCTTTTATCAAGATTGATATCTTTATTGTTTTATTATAAAACAATTTTAATTTTTATACAGTGTGTATAGGAGTTCATAATGAGCAACAGTGGCTTTGTCAGCAAAATATCTGTATCTTGAATTATGACCAACCTTGATGTATCTTGTTTATATCCATGTGGGCACTACAAGAGGTTGGAGTTTCCCCCCTTCATTTTAAAATAGTCTTTCTCAATTTCCTTCTAATATCTCTGAATGTCTTTTTCTTTTCTATCAGAATGATAGCAAAGGTTTATGTATTGTCTTGATTTTTGTAGAAGAAAATAATCTCTGAAGAGCACTATTTCATAAAACTGTTCACATACCTAAAATAATATAATCTTTGTTTCCACTTAACACTCAAATATGAATCTAATTTATATGCACGTTACACCTGCTTCCCAAGGCTTATATTTTAATAGTACAATGCAGGCAATGGAACTAAAAGATTCTCGTAGTTTTAGAGAAAGTTCATGAGGTCACACCATTTAGATATGCCAATTTATGGCTTATTTATATATGTGAAAATTAAAAGGAAATTCATTTATTTTTTAAAAAAATTTTAGTGTTTATTTATTTCTGAGACAGAGACAGAGCAGGAACAAGGGAGAGGCAGAGAGATAGGGAGACATAGAATCTGAAACAGGCTCTGAGCTGTCAGCACAGAGCCAGACATGGGGCTTGAACCCTCAAACAGTGAGATCATGACCCAAGCTGAAGTCAGATGCCCAAACGCCTGAGCCACCCAGGCACCTGAAAGGAAATTCATTTATAATGGAGTTTGGAGGCTGACAGGGGGGCCTCTCAGCCCTACCAGTCAATTTCAATAGCAAGAAATGGACCTTGCACTTGAATACTACTTTGGTACCCCAGCAGATGGAAGGAAGATTTCTTCCTACCCCAGCAAGGGCCCAGCCAATGAAAGACAGTCACAACTCAGCCAACAAAAAGCCAACATGCTTTCAGCTCCCAGATTACTCAATGGGCTGTTAGTTTATAAGAGTCCCACCCAACTCCCTTGTTTTCTCTATAAGAGGATATTTCTCTCCCTTACTCACCACACTTGCCTTTGATTTTGCCATAGCTCCCTTATCTGACTGTGTTGTTCTCTGCTATTTCTGAATAAACTCATCTTTTGCTGGTAAAATAATTGGCAGTATTATTTTTAAGGTTAGCACATATAATTAAATATTATATTCGACTAATATAAATATGTTATCATAGAAAATGAAGGTGAGGTGAGAAGAAAATAAGATGGTTGTGTTTGATAATTTAAATGATTATATCCATTATAAAGGATCAGGAAAGTTTGAAGAAGATGGTATTAGAAATAGACATTTGATGATATTGGTTTTTATAAAGAGTGAGCACTCAAGGAATATATTATAAAGAGAATAAAGTAAAAGTGTAGGTAAATTCAGAAATATTGGAGAAAAGGGGAAAATTTAGTCTGACTCGATGGCTGTTCTCAAGGAGAATAATAGGATATAATATAAAAATGTTATGAGCCACGTGGTAGAAAGTCAAGAACATCAGTATGAGGACTTAGCTCTTGATTTGGAAGACACAAGGAGCTATCACTTGGATTCGAAGAGGAATCTAGCTCTATACAGTAGGAAAATTGCTCCTCTTGGCACAAAGTCCCAAGGATTTTCTACAGAATGTTCCAGTATAGGAAAGCTCATGAGGTAGAAGAGAAGCAACAATTTGGCTAATATCATTTTAATTTTGACCCTATTGTGTATAAATATTGTATTTAAATAATTAGTGACAGTTATCACAGGTGGCACTTTCTCCTCTAATGCACCCACTGCGCTTAGGAGCAGAAATTTGAAAAATGTTATAAACTGCAAACACCTTTTGCCTATACGCTCTCCACATTGCTATGTTTCCTCCTCTTTTAGTACTCTAGCAGGAAGAAAACTAAAACATGAAATTCAAGAGGCTTCCTAAAAAAAAAAAAAAAAAAAGGATCAAAAGACCATCATTTCAAAGAGTTATTAACAACCATGTAGTGATTTGCAATACCCAATTTGTTCTCCTTACAGTATTTATATAGTTTTATTCTTATGGTGGATCACAATTCTTAGGTTCAAAAATATATCATGTATTTTTCTAACATCCCACAAATCCCTTGGGAGGAAGGGTTCAGACTGATAATTTACAAAGTTTGTTTTAAATACAAATTTGAGGCAGCTAGAAAAGGAAATATCTAACCCTCTATCTTCATGTTATCCTGGATAAACCTGAAGGTAAGGAAACAGACTGTAGTGACTTGAAGTAGGGAGTCAAGAAGGTATCATTTCTGAACCATAAAGAATCAACTGCAAAGTAAAAAGCTATAAAACACAGCATGAAATAACTCATTGTAAATTTTTCTTACTGGAAATACTTGACACTATATGATGAATATAATTGTAGTTTGTTTTGAAAACTATATTGTTTCCTAAAATATAAGGTTTTTATCTTCATAGCTGTGATAATGGGGAACATATTTAATAGGGTAATGTACTGTGACCCTATTGAGCACATCCCTTTGAATGGAGATGGAGAAATATCTAACCACCTATCCATATATATTGAAATAAACAATAATTTATGGAGCATTATTAAATTATGTTTTTATAATATGCTAACATAAAAATGTTATATATTTTCCCCGATTCAACGCTCCATCACCGAACTAAGGAAGGGAATAATACTGGCTGGTTTGCCTTCTTATAGGCTTTAGAAATCCTATAAGAATCAAACTGAGTATTTATACTGTGGGATGGCTTTATAGATTTACCTACCCTGCCCACAATGCTTCTGCTAAAACCTTCATCTATAGTATTACAAAATGTCTTATTTACCACAATGTATTCCACTAAGATTGCCTCTGACAAGAAATACATTTTACAGCAGATCATGTATGGCAATGGGATCATTCTCTTAAAAGTCACTGTTTTTATATTATCCATAATTCTGAAGCAGCTGGCTTGATAGAACAGTGAGTCTTTTAAAGATTTAGTTCTTATACCAACTACATGTCCAACTACACGTCCATCTGAGATGCAGTCCATTTTCTGAATCTGTGATTAATATATGTTGTTGTTTGTCCCACAGCTAAGATCAACAGGTCTGGGAACCAGTAAGTGGGGTGAAAATAATAATAGATCCTTTCACTACCACTTCTAGTAACCCACTGGTGAGATGTTTGTTTTCTATTCCCAGGACTTTTGCCTCTACTGGTCTGGTAATCTTAATTGCCAAAGGGAAAATGCTTCTATCAAAAAGCAAAACAATGACTCCATTAAACCGTAAGTTGAGGGGCACCTGGGTGGCTCAGTTGGTTAAGCGTCCAACTTTGGCTCAGGTCATGATCTCACAGTCTGTAGGTCGAGCCCTGCATCAGGCTCTGTGCTGACAGCTCAGAGCCTGGAACCTGCTTCAGATTTTGCATCTCCCTCTATCTCTGGCCCTCCTCCCTCCCTCCTTCCCTCCTTCCCTCTCTCCCTCTCTCTCAAAAGTAAATAAACACTTAAAAATTTAAAAAATAAACTGTAAGTTGATACTGCCACCTGGTTACTTTGGGTTTCTCAGGACAGTGAATCAACAGGTAAACAAAGGTGTTAGTGTGCTGGCTAGGGTGATCAATCCTGATTTCAAAGGGAGATTGGGTTGCTACTGCATAGCATCAGTAAGGAGAAGAATGTCTGGAATACAGAAGATGTGTTAATAGTAAACCTTCTCTGTCTTTAAGTTACAAATCAAGTGTGATTTGGTTAGGGAAAAAATGCCCATAACCTAAAAAGTGATTTCTTCTGAGGGAACAGATTACTTTGGCTCTTAGCTCTACCAGGGATGACTAAATTCCATTAGGGGAAAGCATGATTTTGTTATTATCTTTTTGTTATTGTCTCTGTTTGGAAGTTAATAAAGACAGAAGAGGGTACCATGCTGACAAGAAATGGACTGTGATGGCCATATTATAGGTCAATATAGTTACATTGGAGATATGTTACTACGCATCTGATTTTATGATACATGGAAAAAATTACATGAGATTTGAAAGGAGGAGAAATCATTTCATATAAAGTTTGGAGCTGGGCACCAAGTAAAGTGATACCTACAAATTGTCGGGGGTTGGCCTGAGGTCCATGTGGGCATACCAGTGCACTTTTGCCTTCTCTGAACACCGACCGATGTGCGTGAAGAGTTCTGTGTTGACGGGTATTGTTCCACTGCGTGCCAGATGAGATGACAGGAAATATGATTTCTACTTTTTCCTTCTGAGTCCTGGATTATTCTTGCAGGTTCCAGTTTGCCCTTATTATCCCTCCAGTTCACATTCCATCCTCCCTGCCTGCCATCATCCTGGTTGACCAGATGGAAGGACTTGTGGCATTCCACCAGTTCCCTAAATTAAGTCTAATGTTTATATATAAAAAAAAAAAAAACTCATTTTGTATCACTCTAACCAAACCCTGACTGATAGACAATTTATAATATTTTTGTGAAAAAGATTTCTATAAATACATCTATAAAGTACTTAGAATATATAAATCAAAATGGGAAAAAAAGAGAGCAAGAGAAAAGAGCAAAAGTCAGTGTTTAAGACCAACGAATCGAACAAAACTTGAAATCAAAATTGTAACATCTATACACCACATACATTTTCTCAGTCCACTTTTTTACTCACAATATTACTGCCAAAAGCAATCACTGCTGTAAACTGTCAGCATCTTGCTTCAGTATACCACAGATGCCACTCAGAACACGTCTGCAGATACTCTCTCAGCTATCACAACCTTGCACAAAATGGAAGTGCAAGTAAATTAACCCTTCTGGGGCAACTCTTGCCGAAGGGTTTATCTAGTTACCTGATTAACAAATGTTCTTCTGTCTTTATGGTGGAGAACTCTGAGATGCATTGTGTAAGACTCTTTAGAAAGTTGTCAACAACATATAATCATTTACCCACATCGATGATCAGGTCTACATTTTGTGTATTAACTGTCCCATCTTCCCTGTTTTGCTCTTCACAACTGTTTACCTTTGCTTGAGATTACATCCAAAATTAAAATCCTTGCATTCAAGGTATTTTCTTAGGCTCTACTCTTGGGGGAAACCAGATTAAAAGAACTGGTTATAAATCTGGCTTTAGAGGCCTGCCTGGGTGACTCACTCGGTCAAACATCCAACTTTGGCTCAGGTCATGATCTCATGGTTTGTGAATTCAAGCCCCACATCAGGCTCTGGGCTAACAGTGTAGAGCCTGCTTGGGATTATTCCTCTTCCTCTCCTCTTTCTCCTCCTTATTCTCTCTCTCAAAATAAATTAAAAACACTTAATTTTTTTTTTTAATCTGGCTCTAGAAAGAACATCTTCTGAAGTAGAAATTTGAACTGGGTTCTCTGATTTGTATCAGAATCAATAATAACCATTACTAGGGCTAGGTGTGAAGATGTAATCCTTGATGTGGAATTATTTCATAATTATCATTTAATTGGTGGTGAACTTGGTAAGGTATAAGTGGAAAGTGAAGCACTGGCTTAGTTTTCAGTGGTGGTACTTGAGTGAAATGATGAAACAGTAATTATAAATACCACAGACCAGCTACCTGATAATAGATCCCAAGCTATGAAATCCCTGAATGTTCAGCTTCAGTAGGTCGGTACCCTACTACCGAAAGAATGGGATGTTGAGTCTTGGGACAGAGATATTAGGGCGAATAAACCTGGGCCTTCAGATTATCTTGAACCTCCCTGCATGATGGGTACTTTCTAAGGGTTCCTAAAATCTGTCCTTTTTAGTTTTTTCATTATCATCTCCAAGTGAATAACTTGGTCTCATCTCAATAAATCCCAAGCTAATAAGTTCTTGTCTCTGCTATGAGAAGATACCACTTATTTACCAAAGAGATTTGGGATCTGGAAACAAGTTAATGGTAAGTCTTGAAGGTGCTGTACCAAACAGGGAGATTTCAGGGCAGATAAGGGAATATTTATTGACATGGGTATATACTCTTATGATCTGAGATTGAACATTTGGTTAATAACTGGAGCCAATCCTTATATGCTACCAGGGGGATAGTTTTGTGATGGACACAGTGGGAGCCACAGTGAATAGTAGCCAGTGTAAAAGGTGCCCCACAGATGTCGATGTGGGGATATTATAATAGATTTAATACGTGAGACCAGGATACCCTTCACCTATGTTCTCCAGAAATGACACCGGCCACTTCATGTGTTAAAGCTGTTAAGTAAAGTAGGTAAGTTATCTTGCAACATCTTCGAAAAGAAGTAACTGCCTTCTCTATGCTGAAGTTGATAGGCAAGGATGCTGTGGAACTAGGCTCTCCATTATTGCTGTGTATAATCTGATTTTAGATCACCAGAGGTCCACTGGTGGTAATCAACTGACCAAGACATGGTGAAAGTTATTACCATGAAGGGCAGCAAGAATGGAGAGACAACCAGGATACTTTGACCTACAAAGATTTTTGCCAATAGATAATAGATTAGTGATCTTAGATATTAGATAGATGATAAACCAGTTTGGATATCTCTTGACGTAGAATCAGAAAAGAGAGCAACAAAATGTAGAGGTTAGCCACAGCAATTATAATGATCCAGTAATCATTTCCAGAACTAAGTCAATTATCAGACCCAAATTCTTTAGTTGAAGTAACCAAAGGCTGTTGGGTACCAGGTCTGAATGGATTCTGATCCAAGTAAAACCAAAGCATCACGATGGTTAAACGGAAGGTATAAGAGGACCAGGTGATAACAGTATTCTGGTATATATCTGACTCCAAACCATCCAGGCACTTATTATGTAATTATTGTTTATTGTATCACTGAAATTTATAGATTGTAGTGAAAGAACTCCATAAACTTTTTCTTACTTGTCAACTACAAGCTAATAAGATGGTGAGGGCCAAGTGGAATTTCCTGAAAACCTCCTCTCCCTTCAAGCAAACTCATACAAGGATGAATTAAAGAGGTTAATGCTATTATCAAAAAATTAGAGGACATGGTGGCAGTATGCTCTAAACATCCACATTGAGTTCCCAGTCTGGCAGTGAAAAATGCAAATTGTGCCAGATAATTGTGTATTACCATAAACTTAAACAGACGTTGTTCTTCAATTGCAGCTGCCTTGTCACATACGGTATTGATACGCAAATAACACAGCCTCTGGCACTGGGTACGTGGCTATTGATCAAAGTTAAGAACTTCCATGAAAAGACATCAATGGGAGAGTTAAAAAGTCAAGTCCCATAGAGATGATAGTTGCAATAATTATAGCCAACAAATTATTCACATTCAAGTACAAAAAGAACTGTGTATTAATAAGAATGCTGCCAACCTAACTGAAAAATGGGCAGCATTGATTGGGCAAGTCCTTCACAAAATAAGGCATCCAACTGGCAATAAATATAAAAATGAGTTTACATTCATTAGTTATCAAGGAAATGCAAGTGAAAGTCATATAACGTGATACCTCGAAACACCCACCAACTGGGGCGCCTGGGTGGCTTAGTCGGTTAAGTGTCCGACTTTCGCTTAGGTCATGATCTCGCGGTTCGTGGGTTCGAGCCCCGCGTCGGGCTCTGTGCTGACTGCCAGCTCAGAGCCTGGAGCCTGTTCAGTCTGTGACTCCCTCTCTCTCTGACCCTCCCCTGCTCACGCTGTCTCTCTCTCTCCTAGAAATAAATAAAAAACATTAAAAAAAAAAAAAAAAACACCTACCAACATTACCAAAAGGGAAACAAGACAGACAGTAGTTTTGAAGGGAGGTCCATCCAAAGGAATGATTCATCTATGTTAGGTATAAATTGGGGCTACCACAACTGCGGATGACTTGGTAATATAAACTAAAGCTCTACATTTGTAAATCTTATCACCTGATTATTGATCTCCTAGGCACATACAAGAGGTAAAAATCAAATATTAACAAAACATTTGCACAAGCATCTTCTGGAAGCCCTGTAACATCCTTAAATTGAAGATCTAAATGTGCACAATTGTATGAATAAACTAATGTTCATAAATGGAATCCTTTAAAGCAGTGAGAATAAATGATTTACAAGTACATCCAATAACAGGGATGATCTCACAAAGAATGTTAAACAAAAGAAGAAAGATACCACAAAGCCCTGACGAAAGCAAAACTAGTCTATGGTGTTAGATACCCGGATAGTAGTTATCCCTGTGGAGAGGGTAATCACTGGAAAAATACTGCTAATGTTTAATTTGGCCATAGTGCTAGTTATAAGCATGTGTCTGTTCTGAAAACTTACCAATGTGAAAACTTCTGATTTCCTTTTTCTCTATTTTATACTTTAATGATTTTTCCTAATGTGAAAAGGGCAACAGTGTGCATTTTCTGTGTTCCCTCAGAGCTGGAACTCTTTCCTGTTCTGCTACAATATAGTCTGTGGGGGGGTGAAGTTGACACCCTTTTTTTTCTTCTACAGAACATCACCTCACTATCATAATGCAGTCGTGCTCATTGTAATGACTCCAATTAGAAATAGTATTCTGGGTACTCCCGGGAAGACACCTGCTTGCATTCCAGAGGATGGGAAATAAGATCCACAAAGACTAGGGAATTTGCCACACCAAGAACAGTTTTTAGGCTCTGATAGCATGATTTATGCCTAACAGATGTCTTCTATGGTACAAAGCTATTTCGTGCACATTTGTGATGCCTTACTTTAAGCTTGCTGGGCCTCTTTGGATTCTGGAGGTGCCAGAGATATTATCTAGAATGCTATTCCTAAGAATTTATCAGGTGACCCAAGGTCCCTGATCAAGAAAGTGATTTCTAGCGTTTCTAACTTGCCATACAAGCTGTTATGCAACACGACTCCAGAGATTTGACACAGCTGGGCATATCTCAGCAGATAAAGTGCAGTATCTCTAGTAAGCCAAGAGACAGAGGCACAGAGCAGACTTCTCAGGAACTGAAGCCAGTTTGTGCATCTTCCAGCAGAGAAATACTTATTTAAAAATAGCTGTTGGTGGGGCTCCTGCGTAGCTTGCTCAGTTAAGCAACTGACTTTGGCTCAGGTCATGATCTCACAGTTTGTGGGTTTGACCCCCATGTCAGGCTCTATGCTGACAGCTCAGAGCCTGGAGCCTGCTTCAGATGCTGTGTCTCCCTCTCTCTTTGTCCCTGCCCCACTCACACTGTCTCTCTCTCAAAAATAAATATTAAAAAGTAATTACAAAAATAATAAAAACAGGTATTGGTATTGCACTGGTCCCTAAAAGGGTTGAACACCTGTTATGAAGCAAGAGTTGGGGGAGGTCACTGAGAAGGTGTGACTGCTGGTTGACCTATAAGCTCTATCAGGGCAACTGGAAGCTCCCCATTCCCTCCCTCATTTTTGGAATGTGCATTCTATTTGCCTTCCCTACTCCCAGAAGCTGCTCCAGGACTTGCAATAGAGATATGGTGTTGAGGGTATCAGACATTACACGTGATTAAGCCCAGTTAAGATCTTTCTATAAACTTAAGATTCTGAGGGATATAGAGACCCACTGGGCTTGCAGCCAACTACCCAAGGCAAGCCTCTTACAGAAGTTCCCTTGCTCATTAAGCCTGCCACCTACCAATCTGAAGTGGTCTGTCTCTTTGGTCTCTCCCTTAGCTCCATATATGGAGGCCAGTTTCAGACTACACATAGGAAGCTCCTGAGAAGTTGCTAACACTATGCAATCAGAGCAGCCCACTTTGACCTGGGTATTCTGAGATCCATTAGGGAGGCTCGATCAGCTACATAGCAATCCACAGAGAAAATAATGCACTGACGATCTTGGTTGAGAATATCCAGAAGGCGAAGATATGTTGAATGAGTAGGTGACTTCAATTCTTTTGTCACCTTTTTAAGTTACTTACATCAGTGCTTATTCTTAATTTATACATGTGACCTTTTAAGGACTTCTCCATAATAACTTCCTAAAGGAAAATGGTCTTGTTCACAAACCCATGCTGCAAGATAGTTATTGTGTAATATATTTTTTTTTCTGCTACCCAACAGGCCTACCAAGGATGGCTTTGAGGGAGATGGTCAAGGAAAATACTCATATTGAGCAGAGCAGTTAGCAGTGTACTTGGTTATTTACCTTGTATGGAAGGCTAGCCCATATGTAGATGGGTGTTCTGTTAGGGGCTCAGAAGAAGAAGGGCTAGAAGATTGGAGCCAAAGATGTTTGGGAAAGATTCAAAGTACATAGATCTCTGGGAATAGGCACCAGGTGTGGTGATGTTTGTGTCTCATTTTCATAACAACCAGACTATATCCACCAGAGAGGAAGTGTTGGCTCAGATAAGAGTCTTCTAATGGAAGTTAGCTACTCTCTCCCTTCAGCCGGAGCATCTTTTGCATAGTGGACATACAGGTACCTCTGTCCATATGCTGATAGGATATCTCTTGTACCATAAGACATTCTCATAATATCGTCTAAAACCAAAGAATCACTTGATAGAAGGAGAGGTGCAATGTTCAATTCAAGACTATGGTATTCAGTGGTTTTACCAGAACACATTGCTTTGAAGTAGTCAGCTGAGTGGTTGATTGTATATTTGGTTAGGATGACTGCTCCAGAAAACACCCTGAATAAAGCAGTATACACAGTATTCCTCAATAGATGTATAGCTCAGTGTCCTCAATAGCTGGAATATGGGGGCTGATCCAGGGATTAAAGTAACATTGTTCCCTTCACCTTCAATGCTAAAGATGCACTTGTAGAATGTTCTTCCCCACCCTCCTAACTCTACACTCTGCGAGGCCTTGGAACTGCAGCTGGACACCAACTTTGTGACTATATGATGGGTAAAACTTTGATAGGATATGAATTTCTCTGAATGATGCTAGGAGGGGAGGTGTTATGCTCTTTGTTACATCCATTAGTCTAAATTTGAATTCTGAACTCTAGTCATTAGCCCACCTCTGGGCACAGGTGGAAAGAACACCTCATTGTTGCTGTACTGCTTCTCGCAAGGCCTCTGTGATGTCACTATATGGCACACTGGATGGAAACTCAGCAGCTATTTTGACATGAGAACTAACCTGAATGTGAAAGGACATTGATAGTTGGACCAATGGATGTAAATTTTCTTAGGCCTAAGAAGCCTAAGTACTTTCTTAAGAGGCTTCAGTGGACAGTGCATAGAGGTACCCAGTTTCATAATGTCCCTCATGATGGACCTTCCTTTTACTTCCCTTTCTACCTCCAGCCTCACATCCTGTTTCCTAGTATCCATTCCCAAAGCACACTACCTGCACTCCATAGTTTTCTCAGGCTTTGTTTTGAGGAAGAAACATGAACAAGATACTGGTATTCAAACAAACATGCCTTGGTTGTTCTGAGGGGCTTTAGGCACAGAGATAGGGGGCCTTGAAGTGCCTTTATGTCAAGAAGTTCCTTGGGTTGAAAGTGGTTTATTCGAGTACAGTACAAGCAGCTCATTTCAGACATTCTTCTACTTTTAATCCCAACAAGTAATTACTAAAATATTTCTTACATGTGAGTGAAAACCAGTCGCAATGTGATGATGCTGAGTTACTTAATTACATCTAGAATTGTGGTGTAGGACTGAGAGATCTGAGATGCGATTTTCACAGCTCAAGCTATGTGAATGCACTTGTTCTCCCTCTTGAGAAGTAGACTCTATCTTTGCCCACCACTGTATCCTTATCTGCAAACACACTAGACACTAGCCTGCTGGAAAATCTTCAGTAAATAATTTCACATAGTTTCTTTCTTAGGCTGGTGTATATGGTACAGTAAAACATCCAGAGAGTGGGCTGGACCTCATATTCCTCAAAAATGAAGAAAATTTGGCTCAAGACAACAGCTGAATATCAGCAGGGAAAGTTACAAGGGTGTTAGTCCTGAGTGACTTAGATAGCTCTATGACCTGGATTCGACAAGAAGAGATGACATTCACAGATTTCAGCTCTTACTTTTTGAATGCTAGTCTGGGTTCAGGCTTGCCTTCATTCTGCATCAGCACGGTCCTTATGTTATAGTAGACAAGCTTACAGTTGCCGTCGTCAAATTCTGTTTGGAATTTGACAGCAGGAAAGGAGAAAGATTGTGGAAAGTGTTTTCAATTTTTCAACTTACCAGGTGCATATAGAGGTAACTTTCTTTTTTTTTTTTTTTTTTTTTTACAATATTCATCTGCAAAATGAGAGGTATTTTAGTAGCTTTACTTAACTAGTTTAATTTCAGGTAATGATCTTCATACTCATCGTAGAAGGAAAAAAATCCATCTAGAGCTTCTGTTAGCAGTAAGAATGAAAGGATGAAGTGAGGTAGATGATATGATAGCTGAATGGGAAAGAGACGCTAATTATTGCCCACTGCTGTACCTCATGGTGTGTGATGAGCCCTGAGTGTCCCCTGAATAGAAGGAATCTCTGTCTGTTACAGGGGAAGAATGACTCATGGTCAGGATAGAGCCTCTCTTTTCTTCTTAAACAAAGGAGACCATGTAATTTGGAAGGCAGGGTGAAGGATGGTATGACCACAGAAACACAAATCATCACATATCCCTGATGGTAATGACATTCTTCATCCATCCCTTCCTTTTGTTATTGACTAGAATAGTATCATCTTTGGCTTTTGTGTTATTGTATTACATTGTACGTACAGTAATAAGCAGCTCAATTTAATTACTCCATTTCTAATAAGAGAATATTATATAGATATTTCTTGCTTCCATTAGGCAACATATATCAGAAAATAGTCAAAAGAAGAAATCACTGATTTACAGATTATGTCCCAGATGTCTACATGGTAATTATTTAGCATGCAATGCATGGGATTAGAGAAATGTGGATAACCACAGTAAGGTTCAACCTGAGTCAACCAAAAAGAAAAAAAAAAAACTCATCATTTTTCTGAACTATAATATTAATAGCATTTCTCAATTATAAAGAAAAAAGAAGAAAACAATTGATGGACAGAAAATATTTATAAACCTTCTCTATGCCAGATACTTTAGACACAGTATCCCGTATAATTATAACAAGTGCTATTATTTCCCTATTTTCTAAGTGTGAATGCTGAAACTAAGAGTATTGATAACATGTTGAGATACTTTTAGCTTGTGAGTAGCTAAGCTGGTATAATAAGCCCAGTTCAGTCTGATTCAGAAATTTTTTCATCTACTGGGTCTTCTCCAGATGGCCAAAATTGGATGTTGCCTTAGTTCTCTTACAAAATCATAAAACCAGCCCATAGAAGGAGAGATCCAAAAAGCACATGAGCATCCCCATGTAAGCTCAGCAATATATTTCTCTTAAATGTCACAAAACCTCTTAATCCAGACATGAGGACTCAGACCTGTCCTTGAGGATTTGAAAGGTACAGGAAAGAGGGCAGATAAGAAAGAGAGAGCAATTCTGAGTTTTCTTAAGTGCCCATAACAGAGGCCCGATAGATTTTATGCAGAAAATAAAGTCGTAGGGCCATATTTTTATTTCCCTAAGGCCAAATAGATGATCTAGGTCAGTTTACTTAAAGTCCACATAGATGAAGTTTCACTACTTTAAAGAGACCCAAGAAAATCTTTTTCTTAGATAATAATTATTTAACAATCTTCATGTTAGAGAGGAGATTTGGGTTTTTGTCATTCATATCTGTCCACCTAGTTGAGAACTGCTCTCCCATAGAAAGACAAATTTCCAAGGTGTATCTTAAACAGAAAAAGGCAGAGTAAATGTCTGGCCTCCTTCCCCATTACCACTTCTTCCAGCTGTATAGTTGAGATTATCTATTGGGCGATCGAGGATTTAGCTCCCTCATTCTATTTTGCCATGAATGTTAACAAAAGGAAAAGGTAGTTACTCAGTCACCAAATAGAAAATATGTCCTACCAAGCACAATCTCACAGTCTAGTGTGTGTGACTGACATCAATGACACCAGAGATGCTATTCTTATCTTTTGGCTCATGGGAGAGTGATGGGAATATATAACTCACTTTCATGAACTGGCAGATACTTATAAAAAAAAATCTAGATGTCAGTGGCTTCTCTGAAGGAAAAGATAGACAGCTCGCTACTCCTGTAATTTACTAAGTAATCTCTGCTGTATTTGCTGAGCCACAGGCTCAGTAAATGAAGGAAACTAAGCATTTTTATAAGCATTATGGGATTATAGATTTTCACAATTATTTCTAGAATGATAAAAGGTTCTTTTAGACAAAATCCAATACTAAAAATATTGTAAGAAAATGCATTCTTTTCTCCAAAGTGAATTATAAGCACATTTCCAACTTCTCTGTAAATACTAAAATTATTTTTCAAAAATAAATATTCTCTATCTTCCTTTCAGCAAAATTTTCTTTTTAGTAGTGGGATATCTAATCATCCCATCGATAACAACGGTAATGTATTTTTGTATTTTATATGCCTCAATTTTGAGGTGATCTTACTGGGGAGGAAATTAGTTTATTGTATATGAGAAAATTCAGGCCATTATATTAATATGGTACACATGTGCATATCCTTCATATCACTCATATTTCTCATATTGGAGAAATATATATATATATGCTTTGCCTATATTACATTCATTCATAATTTGTGTGGTTTTAAATGAAAATTTCATGATTAATTCTATTTGAGATTATTTACAGAGAAAATTTAAATTCATTTCAGCTGTCATAAAAAGAAAATTATGAAGTAGTCTAAAATTAAGAGAAGAGATGATTAATTTCTGTATGAGAACAGCATTTTTAACAGAAGTCCCATAATTTCTTAGAATAAATTATCTTTGTCGTTACAATCTACAGAGAGGTAGGTGTAAAAACAAAAGAGAATATGCATTAAATAACTTCAATTATTTAATTTTCCATTTGCATTTTAATATAAATTTTGACTGCACCACCTGAGACTTTCCATAAGGCCAGAATTTAAATATTAATTAGATACTGAGCAAATTATGAAGTCTCTCTTTCATCTGTTTGATAATTGTGTTTGCTGCCATCACTGAACCTAAGTTATGTCGTGATGGAAAGAAGGAAAGTATTTACCTCCTCAATTTTGTCATGTGGTCTCAAATCTAAATACAGGATAATAAATACTTTGTGTGTTTGCAAATTCTCATGCCATGGGGTGGGGGGGGAAGAACAAGTAATTAATTAACAATTAATTCCTATTCAATATCCTTTCCTTCCTCATAGTAGAAATAAATTCACAAGTTAAAGATTTTGTTCAGTAAATTCATTCTGAGTGGTCCAACCTTTGATTCATCTGACACTAGGTTGATTATCTACATTGATTCTCTTGCCAATGTTTGATTATTTATGTAGTATATATATGTTCACTGGAATTAGATTGCAATCTTGCACTGTCCTGTATAGCCGGCCCTTTAAAATGTTTGTAAAAGAAATATATTTAGCATCAAAGATAAAGAAGTTGCTTAGAGGACACATATGGAGGCCTTGTTTTTTTTTTCACTCTGAAGGTCACCTCATGAAGGTCACAGCTGTTTTATATCCCACCTGGCAGGGCAGCCACCCCATGAGGAAAGACACCTATTCTAGTGCCACGTGAGCTCCACATTTGCAAAAACAGGCAGCGACTATAGTTGGTTCCTGATTTTACTTATTGGAAAGCCAATATGGATTACAAATATGCATACATTTCTAATAGCCTAATCAAAATATTACTATAAGGGAGAATTACCTTTGGTCACTTAAATATAAGACAAATTGTGATTAGAATTAGGTTCTAAATTTGTCCATATTAACAGCTTTGAAAACAAACATTAGGGAGAAAAGTCATTGTGTAGAGTTACAGATCTTAGCACATGTTTCTCTACAAATGTGACTGTTTTCATATAATAAATTGCACTAAACTCTTCTAAGATGGCAATAATGATCCAGGAAGTATATTAGGTCATAGATACTCAAAGATGAGCAGATCATAGCTTGTTCCTAGGGGAGCCTTGAGAATAAGTGAGGCAGCTATAGGTTCATAATGTCATTTATTTGAGGGCATTTTCAGTCTTAGCACTGTTGGCATTTGAGGCCACACAATGCTTTGTGGGAAGGTCTCTCCTGTGTACTGCGGGATGTTTAGCAGCATCTACCCTTTATGTTCTGGTATCTACAGTCCCCTCCCAACTGTGACAACCAAAAATTCCTCCAGAAATCGGCCAATGTCCTCTAGGGACAAAATCACCCCTACTTGAGAATCCTTATTCACGTTAGTAAATGCAAAAAATATAAGCTGAAAAAATGTAACTGTATTTGATGTAATTAACCCTCATGTATGATGGTGGGGGGGAGTAGAGGGAAAGAACGATCAGAGTAGTCTTCACAGCACGTGCCCATTGAACAATTTCCTGAACTTAATTTAGGATAGTGCATAAGTTGGGACAAAGTGACACCATTAGAAGGAAGAAGGTAACCGGTAAAATAGGAAGACCTGAATCAGCATGAAGATTGAGTCATTGTTGCATAGTCTCCAGGATTTTGAGAAAGAGTCCAGTATGGTATGTCACTGCTGAATCATATTAGACACTGAAATCTTTCTGGGGAACTGGACAAATAGAATCCCTTTGGTGGTAAGAGGAAGGAAAAAAACTTTTCATGGATAAGTTACCTGTTCACATTTGTAGTCAAGAAATGCAAAGCTGGCTGTGGTATGATGAGCTGGGGAGAGACACCCAACAGATAACTAGGCCTTAACTGTGTGTAGCCAAGAGAATAGGAGAATCTGAATGAAGATAGTGTGAAAGGGAAAGAGAGAAGAGTCAGCATTTGAGTATAATTGGAAAAATAAATTGAAATGAGTTTTTCATAACCAAATATAATGGACTGAAGAAAAGTGGAGAAGGACTCCAAGATTTTTGGACTGACCTATGCAACAGGTGTTTCCAGTGCTTCACTCATTACCCTTTGGGTCCCTTCACATTTCTGAGTACACTGACTCCCAGAAATGAGCACTGAGCCCCTCTGTTTCCGGAATGCCTGCTTGTCAGCACTTACAAATAGTCAGACTGCCTTGAAATTTACATCTGTGTTGAGGTGGCCTTCAACCGATGACTGCCAGATATAGGAGAATACAGACTCCAGCCATTTTGCACCTGAGCAGAGCAACTGAGACGTGGCTTTCACGGTCTCTAGATTTCCCTCCAGATTTAGACAAAGTTACCCCCTATAGTACTTTACTTGATATACCATCCCTTTTTAGTCCATTTTTGTCCGGTACATAATTTCCCCCTGAACAAAGTTGTTCGTAAATCATGTTAAAATAATTCCCATGTTAAAATTTACATAGGATAGACTAAACAGTTTTTGCTTATTTCTGGTACCTTATGGGATAGTAGAGATGATCAGTCATCATTTGGATACCTAGAAATGGAGATCAAAACAGGTCTGGTTGAAATTTTAGGTTATGTAGATATTGAAGAAATATTTTATCGTTGTTATTTCCTCCTATCATGTATAACAGTATGCTTTCATGTTTAAGGTTTTCAATATATAGATACAGCCCCTATCAAAGAGAAGAAAATGACTTCTGCTAATATATTAGCTTCTGCTTACATAATAAGTGGGTTATGAAATATTCTGTCATATTTCCTGTGTATATGTTTTCTTTTTCCATTATTCTGTCATATTTCCTGTGTATATGTTTTCTTTTTCCATTATGAACGTTATCTCCTTTGTCATTTGAGGTGGAGCTTTGGGATTAACCCTGTCATTCATTCGTTTGTTCCCTTCTCATGTATTTATTCACGTGTTCATTATTAATAAATAGCTGTGATGGTCTGTAACGTGCCAGACTCCATGTCGGTCACCAGGAAACAATAATGCATTATAGAGTTACTTTAATAGATGCAAATTGATTAGAATATGTAACATCCAAGAAGCACATGCTCCTACCAATTAATAGATTAATATTTTGCCATTTTCTGTTATGGAATATTAATTACACGGTCATTTTTAAAGCAAAGCATGACTATAGGTATCTTAGACAATATACATGCAAAAGATACAGAAAACCTAAAAACATGGAATTGAGTTAAAAAGCTTCATGGTTTTCACACTGAGATACCACCTCACGCCAGTCAAAGTGGCTAAAATGAGCAAATCAGAGAACTCTAGATACTGGCGAGGATGTGGAGAAACGGGCACCCTCCTACACTGTTGGTGGGAATGTAAACTGGCACAGCCCCTCTGGAAAACAGTGTGAAGGTTCCTCAGGAAACTAACAATAGAACTCCCCTATGACCCAGCAATAGCACTGCTAGGAATTTACCCAAGGGATACAGAAGTGCTGAGGCATAGGAGCACATGTACCCCAATGTTCATAGCAGCACTCTCCACAATAGCTAAAACATGGAAAGAGCCTAGGTGTCCAACAACGGACAAATAGATCAAGAAGATGTGGTTTATCTATACCATGGAATACTACATGGCAATGAGAAACAGTGAAATCTGGCCATGTGTAGCAACGTGGATGGACCTTGAGGGTGTTATGCTGAGCGAAATAAGTCAGGCAGAGAAGGACAAATATCATATGTTTGCAGGTATAGGAGGATTAGGAGGATCTTCATGGAGGAACAAGGGGGAGAAGAAGGGCGGAAATGGTGGGGGAAAGGGAGAGAGGCAAACCATGAGAGAGTCTTGAATGCTGACAAAAACTGAGGACTGATGGATGTGGGTGGGAGGGGGGGATGGGCATGGAGGAGGGCACTTGTGGGGATGAGCACTGGGTGTTATGTGGAAACTAATTTGACAATAAACTATTTGTAAAAAAAAATAATAAATAAAAATAAAAATAAAAATAAACCTAAACAAAAAAAAAATAAAACAAAAAAAATATCTTCGTGGTTTTGTGTAAATAGGCTTCAGGGCACACTGGAGTCTCTCATATGCTTTACTCAGAACTTCAGGGGAAATGAGCAGTTAGGTTTACTCAATGAACTTGAAGAGTTTGAGGAAGCACTATGATTCCCACCATGCAGTACTGAATTCCCCCTGCTGAATCTCTGACATTTGCCTGGAACTATGGTTTTCATGATAAGCCTCCAGTAAGTGTTCACATAATTGAATAATTACATTTAATTAATGAAAATACTGTTTTGAGGCAAAGAAATACATTATTTTCTAATTAGATTAGACATGAATATTCAAATAATCTTAGGAGACTAGCACACTACATATTCTTGGTAATGTGTGCCATCTTTCAGCATTGCTTTCCTTAAAGTCTTTGAAAAAGTACTAAGGAAATAAAATGGCAGATGTCCCTTTCACCTATTTCAGACTTTGTAAAAGTGGAGGGGGAAGTGCAGACTTTACATACTCCATTCTCTGTGTATGAATACAGCTTAGAGACTAGGTATCAAAAATATTGGTTCTGAGTAGCTCACTCCTTGCCATACTTTTTCTTTGATTTTTTTTTTTTTGAAATTTAACTTCTAACAGATTTTATTACAGCATTTGAAATAGGAGGAAACAACCCTGGAGCTTTGTGCAAAACATCAGGGTTTTCAATTCTATTATTACATATGAGAATTAGATATAGTATCCTGTCTACTTCTCAAGGATGCAGTGAGGAGAAAAAGTTCTTTGAGCAGTGAAAAGACCTTTCCAATATTGTGCGTATGGTCTATTTTAAGAAATCCTACACTAATAACATGTATGTCTTGACAGATTGCTGGGTAATTCCTCCAAGGAAATAAAATTTATTTTCAATGAATGGGAAATTGGAAGACACTAGGAGTTATAAATAGAAAATGCAAAGGGCAATGGTGAAATGGAACATGCTTTTAAACAGTTCTGGTCAAATATCTTGGTGTCTACAGATGTTCTCTTTTCAACAAGTTGTAGCAATAGTGTAGAATGTGGATAACCACCAAACAGTGATTTCCAGAACTTTCATTTCAGCTGACGAAAACCATGGAGTTGCTAAAGGCAAAGGAAGTATCTTTGTTCCTAATGCTATATCAGCCTACTCCTTATCTATTCGGTCAAAAGAAACCAAAGAAACTAGCAGAAGCAGACTGAGGCTGTCCAGATAAACATGTGAATCCTACCAACAGGACATCCACAACTCACCCTTTGGCCATGATATTCTTACATCACCTGAGCTGAATATACTTGGGAGTAATAGGTTTGCAAACCTGTTCTTTTTAACTCTTGCCTTTGAAGTTATTTGCCCTCTTATTTTGAAATCTTACCATGTTTTTAATTTACAGCAAAATGATAGGACACAAAGAGAACATGGATGACATACATAAAAGTTACTTCTATCCTTATTTGCTACCAATATTTTCACACACAGGTAATCCATTATTCAGAGGCCTAGCTCAGAAACACAAGGTGACTCAATGGAATTCGAGCATGCATTCAAATAATGCCAGTTTACATAAGTGGGTTTATTTCCTGGGTAGGAAGAAGATAGGTCTTTTTTTTTTAATATACATAGTTTATTTATTTTTGAGAGAGAGAGAGACTGAGCATTAATTGGGGAGGTGCAGAGAGAGACAGAGTCACAGAATCCAAAGCAGCTCCAGGCTGTGAGCTGTCAGCACAGAGCCCAAAGCGGGGCTCAAACCCACAAACCACGAGATCATGACCTGAGCCGAAGTCAGACGCTTAACCAACTAACTGACCCACCCAGTCGCCCTGAAAATAGGTCTTTTTCAACCAAAAAACCATAATTCTTTGACAACTTATAGGTCTCTCATGATATAAGGGACAGGGTTACCCTAGCATTAACAAACTTTGATTGTGAGGGTGGTTGGAATTCCTGTTGGAATACCATATACACAAAGATTGATCATCAAAGGGACATAAATTACACTATGTTGTAGACGATTTTTATCTTTAGTATTACTATTTTACTTCCACCTTTGTATTTAAATAAGCCTTCTAGAAAAATAAAGATACCATAACTTTGAAAAAAATTATGCCAATCCACAATACTGATTATATTTGGTATTATTAATTGATAAGATAATCCATTTTCTGGTTATAGAGAGAAAAGAACATACAATATACTGGATATCACATATAGGCATATTCAACAGGAATGACTTGGGAGATTCACAGTAGTTATATCATAAGCTCCAGAGTTAGTTTCCAAACGTCAACATTTGGGAGAGAGTAAAATATGCCATTGTTCAAATCAATTGGTACTCAATCTACCACTTCTCTACATATTAGTGTATTGCTGAGATTACATTAGGATGAGTGAATTTTCATCACAAAACATTGATGTTTTGATAATTTGGATGAACTAAAAGTGGTAAGTTCTGTGCTTCTGAAATTTGGCAAGGCAGCTACATTACAGTCTCCTTACCTAAATAAGAAATGTTTAAAACATTGATTTCTATTATAGGAATACACACAGTGCCTCTTAAGAATTTATCTGATTTCAGCATGCAAAGTTTTAAATACATGACCTGAGATTTATAGTATTACAAGCATTCCTTTGGTTAGAGTTTTGAGACATTATCTTCAAAAGATTAAAATTAACGTGGATATGATTTACCCTATCAGTACAAAGTAGATTTACCTTTCTAGTCACCTCCACATTTCCCTTCTTACAGCAAAATTTCTCAAAAATTGTTTTCTTTTTTTTTTTTTAATGTTTTTTTTTTAAATTTATTTCTAGGAGAGAGAGAGAGAGACAGCGTGAGCAGGGGAGGGTCAGAGAGAGAGGGAGTCACAGACCGAAACAGGCTCCAGGCTCCGAGCTGGCAGTCAGCACAGAGCCCGACGTGGGGCTCGAACCCACGAACCACAAGATGATGACCTAAGCGACAGTCGGACGCTTAACCGACTAAGCCACCCAGGCGCCCCTCAAAAATTGTTTTCTGTGTTTATTTTTAATTATTTCTTTCTTGAACCATCTCTAATCAGTTTTGCCCATACCACCCAGCCAGCATGAGCCTGGTCAAGGCAATAAATTAAGTCTTATCTGATCTATTAAAAGTATTTGATCACTACTTCCTCTTCAAAATACTTGCATTACTTATATTTTTTACACCAGTTTCATCTGGTTTTCTTTTCACCATTTTGTCTACTACTCACTCTCCTTTTCTATTCCCTGCCCCGAACTCTGAACGTGACAGCACATTATGGATAAGTCTTTGGATCCACTTCTCTATTTGTAGTCACTTTCTTGGTGTCCTCTCTAGATTTCTGGCATAAAATACTTTCTATATTCTAGGAGACTCTCAAATTAATAGGGCAGACTTAGTGTACTCCTCTGAATCCCCGAACTTGATATCCACTGCTTTGGACATCTCCAATTATATGTAAAATAAGCATGAAATAGACAAATAACTCTACAAAACAGAAAACACGTTCATCTCAAATTCACATGGAATATTCTCCAAAACATGACCACACATTAGGCCACATGTGTGACCTATTAAATTAATAAATTAAAGAAGACTGAAATCCAAGTTTTTTTTTTTACCTAACCAAAGGGCAATGAGAGTGGAAATAGGATAAGAGGAATTGAAAACTCTGCAAATATATGGAAATTAAATGCACTTTTGGGGAGCTGGGTGGCTCAGCAATTGAGTATCAGACTCTTGATTTCACCTCAGGTTATGATCTCATGGTTCGTGGGATCGAGCTTCATATCCTATTTTGTGCTGATAGCACAGAAACTGCTTGGGATATTCACTTCCCGCACCACTCTTGCACCTTCCAAAACGTTTAACAATAATAATATTTTAAAAAAATAAATGCATTTTTTAAAAACAGATGAGTTTAATAAATCACAAAATTGGTTAGAAAATACCTTAAGGGGGGGCACCTGAGTCAATCAGTTAAGCATCTGACTCTTGATTTTGCATGCACTGACAGCGCTAAGCTTGCTTGGGATTCTCTCTCTCTCTCTCTCTCTCTCTCTCTCTCTCCTTTTTTCTTTCTGTCCTTCCTCCACTCATGTTCTCCCTCTCCTGAAATAAATAAACTTAAAAAATAAAAGTAAAGAAAAAGAAAATACCTTGAGAAAAAAATAAATGAAGACACAACATGCCAAATCTTATGAAATGCAGTGAAAACATCTAAGATGAAAGTATAAAGTGCTATAAATGCATAAATTTAATATGAAATAGATCTCAAATTTCACCTCTAGAAATTACAAAAGGAACAAATTAAGTACAAAACTAGCTGATAAAGGAAACAATAAAGACTGGAACCAAGATAAACAAAAATAGGGAATAGAATAACAGAAAAAAGAATCAACACTGAGTTGTTTCTTTGAAAAAAATAAGAGTGATGAACATGTAGCTAGATTAAGAAAAAGTGATAGAGGGGTGCCTGGGGGGCTCAGTCAGTTAAGTGTCTGACTTCGGTTCAGGTGATGATCTCACAGCTCATGGGTTCGAGCCCCATGTCGGGCTCTGTGCTGACAACTCTGAGCTGGGAGCCTCATTCCGATTCTGTGTCTCCCTCTTTCTCTCTCTCTCTGGCTTTCTCCCACTCATGCTCGCTCTCTCTCTCTCTCTCTCTCAAATATAAGTAAAACATAAAAAGGAAAAGTGATAGACTCTAACATAACTAAAATTAGAAATGAAAAAGGAAATATTACAACTAATGCCTAAGAAAAAAGACAATACAATCAACAAACCTCAACAAATTGAGTAACCTAGAATAAATGAATTCCTATAAATACATAGTCTATAAGACTGAATCGTGAAGAAACAGAGAATCTAAAAAAGCAGTCATAGTCAGGGTATCAAACCCCACAAGTGAAAACCAGAATCAGATAGCTTCACTGGGATATCTTACACTTAAAGAATTAACAAAACTCCTCCTGAAACTCTAAAATATTGAAATGAAAGAACACTGCCAAGTCCATTGTATGAAGCTAGTGTTACCCTGATATCAGAGCCAAACAAGGACACTTCCATAAAGTATAATATAATATCCCTAATAAATATTGATGCAAAATAAACAGAACTTAACACATTAAAAGAATTCTACATCATGACCAAGTAGGACTTATTCCTGGAATGTCAGCATGGTTCAACGTATTAAAATGAACATAATGCACCATATTAATAAAATTAAGGACATAAAACACACCTCATGTCAATTGACACAAAAATTTCGATGATAAAAACAAACTAGAAGCAAAGTAGCTCAACATAAAATGGCCATTTATGAACGTTTATAGCTAACATAATACTGATGAGATGAGAGCTTTTCTTCTAATATCAAAAATGTAAAGATACTCACTTGTGTCATTTCTATTCAACACAGTATTAGAAATCCTAACTAGACCAATTAGGCAAGAAATAAAAAACATCCTAACTAGAAAGGAATATGACAAGATTTTACATGTAGAAAACAATAGAACTTCACTCACACACATACACACACACACACACACACACACACACACACACACACACACACCCCTAAAATGAATTCAGCAAATTCACAAGATACAAAAATCAGTTTTTATATGTACTAACTTCGAATAAGCTGAAAAAGTATTAAGAAAGCAGTCCTATTTATACTGGCATCAGAAAGAATAAAATTTGTGGGGATAAAATTAACTGAGGACGTAAGAGACATTAAAAACTATAAAATATTGTCAAGTAAAGGGAAAGACATAAATAAATGGAAAGGCATTTCATGTTTATGGGTTCAAAGAATATTGTGAAGATGTCAAATATTGTGATATAGTCAAAGCAGTCTAGAGATTCAGGGTAAGCCCCATTCAAATCCAATGGCATATTTTAATAACATAAATGTTTATCCTAAATTTCAGATGGAATTTCAGTGGACTCTGAATAGCCAAAACAGTTTTCAAAAACTAGCAAAGTTGGAAGATTCATGCTTCCGGATGTCAAGAGAATTTGATTTCAAAAGAACTGAAAGCAGGATTTTGTAGAGATATTTGCATATCTGCATCCATAGCAGCACTATTCACAATAACCAAGAGATGAAAGCGACCCTAAAGCACACGGACAGATGGATTAAAAAAATTTGGCCCACATAGCCTTAAAAAGGAAGGAAGTTCTGTGATACTCTAGCGTGGTTAAAGCTTGAGGACATTACGCTAAGTGAAATAAGTCAGGCACCAAAAGATAAATAACTTTAGGATTCCAATCATTTGAGATATAAGAAGCAATATAATTCATAGAAACAAAGTAGAATGGTGGTTACCAGGATCTAGAGTAAGGAGAAAAAAAAGGAGGTGCTGTTTAATGGGCATAGAGCTTCAGATTTTCAAGATAAAAATGTTCTGGAGATCTGTATCCCAACAATGTGAATGTACTGAACACTAGTGAAAGGTACACTGAAATACGGTTAAGGCACTAAATCTTAATGTGTTTACCATAATTTTTAAAAAGTTTAAAAAATTGGAAGCAGTCTATTTAAAAAGTAGAACATCTTTACCACCATTATCATCTCGTAAAATCTTTACTGCTTTTACCCTTATCATTCTCCAGTTTATTCTCAATGCTACAAAGTGCCCTATTCAACTTTAAATCAGATAATGTTATTTTCTTCAAAATCCTCCAAAGGCTTCCTAGATCTCTCCAAGGAAAAACCAGAGTTCTTTCCAGGAACTGCAATTTCTCAATCTATTCCCCACCTTCTTCACTACCTCCTCTCTGACCTCACTGTAGTCAAACAGCAAGATCTTTTACATTCCAATGGGGGAGTCATTGTTCTTGTTAAACAGAATGCTCCTGAAACAATGTTCCACTCCCGTAGAACTATGTGGTGTAATTCCTTTAGGTCTTTACTCACAATTAATGGTCTCAGTGAGACTTACCTAACCATTTTATCAGAAATAGTGATCAACCACTTCAATTTTGTAAAACTGTAAAATATTTTCTTGCCTTATTGAAAAAAATTAACATTTATTTATTTTTGAAAGACACTTCAGTAATAATATTTGGAGATTTAATACCTTTTTTTAATACTTTTTTTTTTTTTTTCCGAGAGAGAGAGACTGAGTGTGAGTTAGGGAGGGAGACAGAATCTAAGGCAGGATCCAGATTCAGAGCTATCATTACAACCTTCACATCAAGCTTGAGGACATTATGCTAAGTGAAATAAATCTCTCTCTCCCTCCCCTCCCCTGCTCACTCTCTGTCTCTCAAAATAAATAAATGTCTCTTCTCAGATTAGTGGTCTGCTAATTACTGATCAATGGTATCACTGAATGCCTTTGAGCTAATGTTATTCCACCCTTTGCTAAGAGGCTCTGAATGTGCTGAACTATGCTTTCAAGAGTCAGCAGCTACAACACTGCCTTAGTCTTCATTTTCTAATTGAATAGGGTCCACATTTCAGCCATAGAGGACAGGCAGGGCCCACTTAGGGTTTTCTTGGATATGTAAATAGCTGTTAGGAGGGTTTTGCTTCCTAGGTCAAGGACTGTGTGAATAGGTCAGTGTCTTTCAAAGATTCCTACGTACATATTGCTCCCAATATCCTCCTTTTAAAATTTTTGGACAAGTTTGTTACCTTCTTCCTCCCTCCAACTGGACGCCTCAGGTACCCATGAGGTTCTAGCACCAGCTAGACTCCAAGATCTGATCCTTATTGACCGCCTGCTTGTACTTACTGACCTCTGTCCCACATTTTCCCTTAAGCTCTTCTTTCCAGCTTATCTCTTAATCCAGGCAAATGGGAAGTGAGACTATGGCTCCAGAGAGAGCAACTACCCTGAAAAGACCTCCAGTTAGCCCAGACCAATTTAAGCTTAACCCCTGACACACTCACCTGGGCAGATGGGCCAGGGAGTGACCTCTAGAAGGAGGACAACTACCTTTACCTCACTATGATACCCAGATCTCCACCGAAGGAGGAACACGGGCCTCATTTCCATAACATACAATGTAGGTTGAGTCATGTTTCCTTACAGTGCACGCTTGACCTTATGCCTGCCTCTACATGTGATAAGAAGGCTTCTCCTTCTAAATGTCCATCCAAACCTGAAATAAAAGGAACTCCTCCACCCTTGCTGGGGAGTCCTGGCTCTGGAAGCCATTCCCTGTGAGCTCCTTATTTGCTGCAAATGAAGTTTTCATTTTATGACAACTCAACCTGGTACGACAAATCACCAAGGAGCGAACTTGCTTTGGTTTGATTAGTTACATAATTACTGATTTTTTGTTATTGTTGTTCAAGAAACGCTCTGAAGATACGGCGTTTCTCACAAGGTGAGCTCTAAGCCAGGTCAATTAACAACTGCAATCAAACTTTCATAGGGAGTTAAGAGAGAGGTCAAATAGTGACAACCTCTGGGAATGGACTTTTTGAGGAGCCTAAGCGAGGTCTGCCCCTTTCCATAGTTATCAGGATGCTGTGTTTGTAGCCCCCATGGGTGGAAGACTGATAGGTTTCAAGACTCTTAAGGAGCTGAGATGGTTATGTGTAGTGGGGTTTGTAACTTGTTAAATGTTGCTAAACATGTTTAACAGGAACCTGGTGTTTTAACTGTTTTAACAAGGTTGAGTTGCCTGAATAAACAATCTTCAAAGTGGTTAATTTCCAAACGACTAAAAATGTTAACTTTGGCAATTTTACCAGTTTTTTCTTCTTTAAATGGAGACCAGCCTTATAGAGGTTCTCACTCTATTGTCCCAGAGGTACCACCACAGCCATCTATTTTGAGCCGTTTGCATTTTCTCAAGATTCTGGTTTTAATGCTAAGTAATTTAAAACTACTTCTCACCATCATTTTTCGTAATTGTGGTCTGATTTTGAACCACAGGATATTTTATATATGCCTTGGTTCTCCAAACTAAGACCTCATTTGCAGGCACATTATTTCATATATAGTATATTTTTGTATTATGAGGAAAGACCATGTTTCTTATCTATAGTTCTTTAAATTCCATAATTTTGAAATATAAATAGCAAGGAGAGTAATCCAACTATCCCTTAACCTCCTTGAAATTTATAAAAGACATCATAATAAAGCAAATATGTAAGCAAGATATATACACGTGCCTAGCACTAAATAGAACACCCATTTATATTCATTTAATATAACAATCTAATAGTGTGACAATGAAAGAGATCAAAGAAAACTATCATTTCCTGTATGAGAAGGTTTTTTCCCAATTGGCGAATTGAATATCTTACAGAGAATATATCACTGAGATATCAAACGGTTGATTTAAAGTAATTATGAAGCATAATTATTCAGGAAATAAGATGCATGTCTGAAGTTACTTTGAAAAATATTACTATCTGCATGACTAATGACAACAAATTTGTTGTTTTTGAAAACTAAGCAGTACAAGGATCAGAAGAGAAAGTAAGCATTTTGTTTTAAGACCAATGGATCTTAAAGACTAGAAAAATATATCAAAGCCTTAATTTGGTTTGCTCACTTGAAATTTGGAGATTATATCAAATATAGCACGTATTTTCACTTCAAAAGCTTAGTCATTGCAATGTGAAACAAACATGCCAAATGTTGTCAGTTTAGGAGTTGTACAGTACTATGAATACGAACCATTTTGTCACCTTAGGTTTTTTTTGTTTTGTTTTGTTTTCCCCAGTTCACGTGCTTTTAGAAGGAGAAACAGAAGAAGAGGACGAGGATGAGGAGCGAACTTAAGGAAACCTCCAAATAATGGAAATAAAAACAAGAAAAACAAGGAATTCTGAGTATCAGAGGGAATTGGCAAACATCCCAATCTGGGTTTGCTAAATATTCAATTACTGTAAACACCACGTGGTAACTTTTAAATAGTATTGTAGGAGGCTGTTTTGGTTTTAGTTCCCTTTATTTTTCTTGGGTTGGTTTTGTATCTGAACTTAAGGATATGCTTTATCTTTAGGTGTCTGGCTACCTAAATGCAGATTACAGTTATGACAGTCCTCAAATGTGTATTCTCACATTGTGTTCCTAGGATCCCACTAACCTATCTTCTGGACTTCCACACCGTGGGTGGATGGTAACACTGCAGGTAATGATCTGCAACTCCACCTCTGCATCAATCAGAGCTTCTAACTTTTGCCTCTTTGTAGATTTGGTTCCTAACTCAAATATCATTTGAAAAATGAAAAAGAAAAAAAAAATCAAGGGAAAAAAGGAAGAGAAACAACTATTTGGCCGATTTCATAGAAACAACTGAATAAAGTAAACACATATAACACAACATTAGTTTATTTGCCTCAATAATACCTTATTTTCCTTTCCAAAGGGTCTGAAGCTTTTTCTATTCCTCTCAGATAAATATGTGGTGCCCAAGGAAAAACCATTAGGAAAAACATCCTACAGAAAACAACAAACCTCTCTGTTTATGGTCTTTCATGTTTTTGAATTTCAGATTTTCTTCTCAGCCCAAAAGCAAAACATGGAAAAATATCTGTGCTTTTAAGTGCTTCCAGCTTAGATTCACACCAGAAATCTTTAAAGACTTCTTGGCAATACTAAAAAAAAATTTGGAACCAATTCACGATGGCCTAGTATAATTTAATTTTGTGCAACAAATTTGTCCAGCAAGGATAACAAGAAAAATTTTAATGCTATTGATTGCAATGTCAACTGGTTTCTATACACCATGTCCCTAGTTCTTTCATCAGAGCTAGCCTGGCAATGCATCATACAAATAGCACAGACAAATCTTACCACAGTTAGTATACTGTCTCATATATTCATCCAAAATTGCATTTCCATTTGCCTATCGGAACTGTCATTCTCTGTTTCCATTTACTTGGAAGTTTTCCAAAACTGACTGCTCTCTGGTGTTTTGAGTCAGCTTCTGCCCCTCCTGCTTTTTCAGTGACTTATTCAGATTTTATTATCTGCATTACAAAACTCTATCACCCTATTCAATTCATGATCTTCCCACATATTTTGATCTTCATATCCAAAAAGTAGATGCTGGTTGATTAAAATAACCACTGTTCATGCTTGCCCTGTGAGATGCTCCACAGCAGAATTAGTTTATATGCCTCAACTAAGGAGATGAGTAACAGAAGGGATATGCTATATAAACAATTGTAAACCCAAAGTACAGTAGATCATGTACACCTTCCAGTGCCTGGATTTCTGTATTGTCAATTAATGATTTAACTTCAAGATTTTCATGGGTCATGGTTACTATTTCTAGTGGAAGTGAAACTTACTAGGCTTCCACTAATCTGCAGTTTTTACCTACTGTAAGATGCATATACACCCTTTATTTGAATCATAGAAATCACTAAGAGACAGTTAACACTGTTTATAGTGCTGAGTTTTTCTATTCTAATAGAAACATTACAAAATTCCTTTCGGGGTTCCTAGACTTCCTATAAAGTTGAGAGATCTGTCATTTAATTTTGGATCAAATTTGGAAAACAATGGTTGTCAGGAAGCAGTGGAGAAGTCTATCTTTTTATTTCCAGTGAAATATTAACATGAAGAGGTTTTAAAATTATCTTCATTTAGAAGGAAAAGAAGAAAAAGTACTGCATGATAAACTCCCTGGGATTTCCAGCGCCCTTCAAGTTCTCTCAGCTCATTTTTCTGTTAGAAATATCTGCTTGTAATTCCTGCTTCTGTAAAACAAAAACCCTACCCCATCCAGAACCCTAGGATCCTACCTTCCAAAATAGAGGAATGGGGAAAAGTAGATGGACAATAACTTATGTCCATCTGATTACAATTAAGTACTGACTTTCAGACATACAATTAAATTCTAAATTTGTATGATTTGTATGATTAATGTACCTGGAGGGGCTCATTTTAGAAAAAGAAGGATAAAGAAGTGTCTATATAGTAATGACAGCTGATTTGGCAAGATCAATATTACACTCAGACACCATTTAAACCAATTCCTAAAATCACAATACAATTTTTTTCATGAGGCTGGAATTTCAGTTTCTAATGAAGATGTAGAATATGAAAGACCTTTAATCTTTGTGGAATAGCATAAAATAAACAATAAATATCCTACTTTTCTATGAAAGTATTTAATAGCAAAGATGCAAGTAAGACTTAATGAACTGAATTTCAGGAAAACACTATTAAAATGATCAATATCTGAAAATACAAGTGGAATGAGGGTTTACACAGGGTCAAGAAGAGAGTAACCAAGACTTTAAAGAAAACAATAGATTAGTTGGAAGAATCAGACTCTAGAAGATACTAAAATACAAAAATACATGGTGCAGACTAAAAATTCCCCAGCGTACCAAACTTCAACTTCAAAATTTTCAAAAGACATCAGAGTGGAGCAGGATTGAAGGAGAAAAGTCTTCCATCTCCCACATTACCATAGTTCTTGGTTTCCATTAGGTAAACAAATTGTGATAGATTCAATGGGATATTCTTCAGCTATTAAAAAAGAATGAAGTCCAAGTTATAACACAGACAAACCTTAAATACATTGTACTGTATTAAAGAGGTCATTCAAAAGACCATGTCAAATCACTTTATTCATATGAAATTTTTTTTAAGAAAAGTAAATCTATAAAGAATCTATAAAGATAGGAAATATTTAAGTGCTTGTTAAGGGCTGGGTGTATCTGGCACACAGGAGGGATATCAAAGAGACGGAGTTTCTTTTTAAGATAACAGGCACATCTAAAATTGGCTGTAATGGGGGCACCTGGGTGGCTCAGTCAGTTAAGTGTCCAACTTTGGCTCAGGTCATGACCTCACATTTTGTGGGTTTGAGCCCCACATGGGGGTCTGTGCTGGGAGCCCAGAGCCGGCTTCAGATTCTGTGTCTCCATCCCTCTCTCTGCCCCTACCCTGCTCATACACAGTCTCTCTCAAAAATAAACATTAAAATTTTTAAAAATATAAAATAAAATGGACTGTAAAGATGATGTACATATTTGTGAATATGCCAAAATCTACCACATTTTACACCTAAAATGTGTGAATTGTAGGATATGTAAAGATATTAAAACTGACATCTCCTCTGCTATTTTGAAAACACTGTTCAGGATATGGGACCGAATATCAACCAGGTTTTATTTTTAATGTTTGTTTATTTTATATTTTTTAATTTATTTCTAGGAGAGAGAGAGAGAGACAGCGTGAGCAGGGGAGGGTGAGAGAGAGAGGGAGTCACAGACTGAAACAGGCTCCAGGCTCTGAGCTGGCAGTCAGCACAGAGCCCGACGGGGGGCTCAAACCCACGAACTGCGAGATCATGACCTAAGCGAAAGTTGGACGCTTAACTGACTAAGCCACCCAGGAGCCCCATGTTTGTTTATTTTTGAGGGAGAGAAAGATAAAGGGCATGAGTGGAGGATGGGCAGAGAGTGTGGGAGACACAGAATCTGAAGCAGGCTCCAGGCTCTGAACTGTCAGTACAGAGCCTGATATGGGGCTCAAACTCACAAACTGTGAGATCATGACCTGAGTCAAAGTCGCATGCCCAATAGACTATACCACACAAACAGATTTCAAATCAAGAAGAAAAAGAGGTCAATAAAGAATACTAATAATAGGGGTACCTGGGTGGCTCAGTCAATTAAGTGTCCAGCTCTTCATTTTGCCCCAGGCTGTGATCTCAGCTCTGTACTGACAGTGTGGAGCCTACATGGGATTCTCTCTCTACCCCTCCTGCTTATACCTGCTCTCTCACATAATAAATGAACTTGAAAAAGAGAGTATTGATTATAAAGATACTAACATTTGCAAAAAAAATAACCAACTTTGAAATATATGTTACAAATTTATTCAACATAGTACTGGCAGTCACAATTGAACCAATCAAATGAGAAAAGGAAATAAAAGGCATCCAAATCTGTAAGATTTTTATCATTTGCAAATGATATAATACTATTTGTAGAAAACTCTAATGATTCACTTCAAAAATAAAACCAATAAATGTAGTAAAATTTACAGAATACAGAGTTTACAGAAATCTGTTGTGCTTTTATACACTAATAATGAAGTGGCAGAAAGAGAAATTGAGAAAACAGTGTCATTTACAACTGCACCACAAAGGATAAAATACCTAGAACAAAAACCTTAACCTTTTTTGGGAGGTGAAAGATTTGTCCTCTCAAAACTATAAAACTGATGAAAGAAATTAAAGATGATACAATGGAAAGATATCTCATGCTCATGGACTAAGAGGATTGATACTGCTAAAATGTCCATAGTACCCAAAATATTTTTACAGATTTAATGCAATCCCTTCAAAATACTGACTTTAAAAAATTTTTAATACAGAACTAGAATAATACTAAAATTCGTATGGAACCACAAAAATCTGAAAAAGCCAAAGCAATCTTGAGAAGAAGAAAACAAAAACAAAACTGGAGGTATGACAACAGATTTCAAGATATACTACACAGAGCTATAATAATCAAAACAATTGGTACTGGTGCAAAAATAGACACATAGATGAATGGAAAGGAATAAAGAGTCCATAAATAAAGCGATACTTTTATAGTTAATTTATGACAAAGGAGGCAAGAATATACAATCAAGAAAAGATGGCCTCCACAACAAATTACCCTGGAGAACTTAGCAGTTACATGCAAAAGAATAAAATGGAGCCAGTTTTTTTTCTTCTCCACACCATACAGAGAAATAAACTTAAATGGATTGAAGACCTAAATGGAAGACCGGAAACCATAAAGCTTTTAGAAGAAAACATAAGCAGTACTTTGACATTGGCTACAGAAATGTTTTTCTAGACCAGTCTCCTCAGGCGAGGATAAAAAAGCAAAAATAAGCCATTGAGACTACACCAAAACTAAAACCTTTTGCACAGTAAAGGAAACCATCAACAAAACAAAATGCAACCTACTGAATGGGGAAGATATTTACAAATGATATATATGACAAGACGGTAATATCCAAAATATATAAACAATGCAATACCAAAAAACAAAATACCCAATTAAAAAATAGGCAGAGAGAAAAATGAAGACATTTTTCAAAGGATGACATATAAATGGCCAGACACATGAAAAGATGCTCACATTACTCATCATCAAGGAAATAAAAATCATACCATAACGCATTATCACCCTACACCCGTCAGGATAGAATAAAAAATACAAGAAATAAAAATTACGTCAAGGATGTGGTTAAAAGGATTCTTGTTCACTGCTGATGGAAATGAAAATTGGTGCAGCCACTGCAGAAAACAGTATGGAGTTTCCTCAAAAAAATTAAAAATAGAATTACTACATTCCAGTATTACTGGATATTTACCCAAAAAATAAAAATACAAATTTGAAAAGATACATACACCCCTATTTTTATTGCAGCATTATTTACAATAGCCAAGAAATGGAAGCAACCCAAGTGTCCCTTAGCAGATGAATGGATCAAGATGATGTGGTGTATATATACACCTTGAAATATCACTCAGCCATAAGAAAGGAATGAGGTCTTGCCATTTATACATGAATGAACCTAGAGGGTATTATGCTAGGTGAAATAAATTAGATAAGGGTAAACACTATGATTTCACTCATATGTTAACAAAACAAATAGAAAAGAAAAAAGAAAAAACCAGACTCTTAAACACAGAGAACTGGTGGTTGCTAGCAAGGAGGTGGGTGGGGAGATGAGAGAGATAAAGGGGATTAAGAGTATACTCATTGTGATGAGCAGGGAGTAATATATAACATATTGAATCATTATACACCTGAAACTAACATTAGTATAACATGTAATATGTTAATTATACTTTAATACAAAAATATATATAACTTACAGGATATGAGAATATGATTACGATAATGGCTAAAGAAATGGCAAGTTTCTAGACAATGAAAAACTTTAAAAATTTTTAAATGAAATCACAGATCTGAAAAATGCTAATGTCAAAAAATTGATTTAATTGACCTAAGAATGGATATTATAGAAAAAGAGATCAGGGGCACCTGTGTGGCTCAGTTGGCTAAGCGTCTGACTCTTGATTTAAGATCAGGTCCTGATCTCATGGCTGTGGAATTGAGCCCTGCATCCAGCTCCATGCAGAGCATGGAGCCTGCTTGGGATTCTGGCTCTCCCTCTCTCTGCCCCTTCCCTGTGCTCATTCTCTATAAACAAAAAAACAAACAAAACATTCAAAAAGCTCAATAAAATTGAGAGCATGTTAATAGAAAAACACCATCTGAATTATAGAAAAAGACTTAAAAATGTAGCTAAAAAGCCAATTAAGTGGAAATATGTAATTAAAAATAATTAATTAGTCAACCTAAAGTTCTAAAGAAAAATTCAACCCCTATCATCATCTATTAAATGTAAATTAAACCCTTCATTTTAAAGCAGCAATTTTCAAATTAGGTGAACTTAAGATACACTGACCTGCTGTTTACAAAAGACACACTTTAAAATAAAGCCAGATGGAAAAAGGCAGGGGAAGGAACATACAGATGCTCATGATGGTAGAACACGTGTGGCTTCAGAGCACAATTTCAAGACAAGAAGTACTAACTGAGGGGAAAAGGGACATTGGAGAATTTTTAACATTCTCTTGAGCAACTGACAGAACAAAAAGAAAAAAATAATATGAATGTGGGAGGCTGAAAAGGCTGTCAACTAACTAAACCTAATTAGTACGTAGCAAAGACCACACCAAGCTGGTGCCAAGTACACATATATTCTTATGTGTACATGAAGCATTCTCCAAACAGGTTACAAAAATACCTGAATGAACGTTAAAGTATGGAAATAATGTATTTCAAGACAAATAAAACCTTGATAAGTATCTAGAAAATCCTCTATTTGCAAATTAGCAAAATAACCTTGAAATAACTGAGTATTTGAAATCATAACAAAGTATTCCAAACGGAGTAAAAATACAGCACATAAAAATGATCATATACTTTTTATACCTTTATGAATATATTTAATGAAGAAATGTCTAAAAATACTTACAGCTCCACTTTAAGTATTTAAAAATGTACAGTAGATTAAACCCAAAATATGTAGAAATAAAAAAAAACAATTTTTAAAAAAGTGATAAAAATAATCAAATTTAGAGGCTGATCCTTTAGAAACATTAATAATACTGATAAACCTCTAAGTCAACTAGTCCAAGAAAAAAGAGGACAAAAATTACAAATATCAGCAATGACAGGAAGTCGTAGCTCTTCTAGAAAAGCTAAATAAAGAACTATCATGAACAGCTTTATGTGAATGGGCAAGACAAACCCAGTTGGTAAGGTGGTTTTCTTGTAAAACCAGAAGTTGGGAAATGATTCAAGGAAAAAGTGAAGAGAAGAGTGGCTCATGTTTAAAAAAAATACTCTGTAACCACAAATTCCACAAACAAAGCCAAGCCCTCAGAGGTCTTCAAAGATGAAGTACATTTAACATGTATGGGGGGAAATGCATATTCTTTTAGAAAACAAAGACATGATTTATGAAACTGTTTTAACTTAAGAACATTTCTTAAATCTTTTTTTATGCTAAAATACAAACTTTAAATTTGAGTAATTAGACTGAAAAATCACAAGGACATTATAAGAAAATTACAGCATAGGGCTCCTGGACTTAGGAACCAAACCAATCTCAATATAAATCAAGGCGAAGTGTGTCTTATCAAAAAAATACAAAGTATGTCTACATAATTCACCACAGAATAAAAAGTCATCACGTGCTCACCTTATTATACACAAAAGTCTTTATAAAGTCAATGCATATTTAGGATAAAAAAAGCCTTGAACAATTTAGGAAGGAAGCAATCATCTTCAATAAAAATCATCTGAAAAAAACTTACAGCTAGTACCATAGCAAATACTGTTGAATGCAATATTTTAATAAGAAATAAAAGGCACAAAGTTAGAATTAAAATTGCCATTATTCAGAGAAAAGCTAATTTCATACACAGATAAGCCAAGGGATTGCACAAAAATCTATAGGTGATTTAGCAATGTATAGGACACAAAATCAATATAATAATTACTTGTTTTTCTATTTACTGGCAACAAAAACTTAGAAAATCGAATGCAAAAGTGTCTTTTGTACAAGTGTCAAACTGTAATCTTAAGAATACATTTGCTAATTACGTGCAAGACCTTTTTCCTGAGAAGTGCAAATACTGTAACTTATAATTTAAAATGACCTAAATTAGGGTTCTGCAAATATACCTTACAGCCCAAACCGGCCCACTGCCTTCTCTGTGCAATCCACAAACTAAGATATTGTTTTACATTTTTAAGATATATAGATATTATAATACATATATTATATGTGTGTGGGATATATGTATGTGTATATGTTATACACATATTATTTATGTAATATATATATGACACCTATAGGTATTTACAACAGAGAGGATATGTGTCCCACAAAGCCTAAATATTTAATAGCTTACTCTTTATAGAAAAGTTTGTCAAATCCTGGTTTAAATAGAAATAGATACTGTGTTAACAGATTTTATGACCATATCATCAAGCTGTCTTCTTCCCTTAGCTTGATCTATAGTTTTAGTGTAACCTGTATCATATTCCGAGATATTTGTTTGCTTTTGTAGAGATTGGCAATTTTATTTTAAAACATTTGGTAATGTAAAAAATCTATATAATGTCCACTTCCCCCAAATCTTGAAAAGGAACAAGTTTGGAGGAAATTTTAGGGTGATTAAAATATGTCTTGATTTGTCTATAGTTGGTTTTAATAATAGTGTAAACATTTATCAAAGCTTCTACTGTATAGTTAAGATCTATGCTGTATATTCTGTAAAATTTATCTTAGTAATGAGAGAAAGGAGTAAAAGACAGAAACAGAAAATTGACTAAAAACTCCCGATGTTTTTGAAACTTCGAGGGACTCAACCTCCACTTATATCAGCAAGGCAGGTGAATAAACTATAATAAAAACTTGTTTTCATTCCAGAACAAAGGAACAGTTGTTTAGATTGTGAAACATACATGTCCTTTTCCAGGGATGAATTAATCAGTGTTTGAAATTTCGTCATGTTCAAAGTTGCTCTGACTATTTTAGATCTTTTGAATTTCCCTGTGGGTTTCATAATCAGCTTGTCAATTGCATTAATAAAGTCTGCTGGGATTTTAACTTTAAAAATGGTGTATTTATAGATGAATTTGGGGAGAATCCTGCTTAATATTAGGTTATAACTTAAAGCAGAGGATCTCTCTTTATTATTTAGGTTTTCTTTAGTCCATCTCTATAATGTTTTGTAATTTTCTTTTTTTTTTTTTCATTTTTTTTTTTTTCTGAGAGAGAGAGAGACAGCGAGAGCAGGGAAGGCTCCGAGAGAGAGGAAGACACAGAATCTGAAGCAGACTGCAGGCTCTGAGCTAGCAGTCAGCACAGAGCCTGAAGCAGGGCTCGAAACCATGAATGGGGAGATCGTGACCTGAGCAGAAGTCGGACGCTTAACCGATTGAGTCACCCAGGCACTCCTGCTTTGTAGTTTTCAATAGAGAGATTTACATGTATTTTTTAAATTTACTCCTAGGTATTTTAAATTTTCAGTACTAATGAAAATACTTTTCTTAATCTCATAATCATTGCTAGTTTGTAGAAATGCATTTATTTTTATATATTGATCCTGTATTCAACAACTTTGCTAAATTCCCTGAGTAATCAATATAGTATTTTTTACACCTAAGATTTTTAATTTTGCCTCTTAATTTTACATGTAGGTACATGTATGATCATGCACGCATATGCATTACAAGAAATTAGATAACAGTTATTAATATGCTACCACTGGCATCCTTCCCGTCTTTCTATAATTGTCAATGCCTTTTAGTGAGTGATTCTTACCAGAAGTAGAGAGAACCCTCTTCCAGCGGTGGTCCTTTAAACTCTCATTAGTTCACTTTGGGCAAAGTGATCTGACAACTGACAATTTACAATCCCTTTATGTTACTGAGTTTGAAAGACCGTTAAGTCAAAAACGTCCTCACAATTCTAAATCTACAATGCTGTGCTTTCAGAAAAATTAAGTGTGAGATCAGAAACTACCTAGAATAAAAAGACAATCAGGATTGTCTCAACGCTCTTTCTTACATGCACTCTGAAACACACTTCACATGGTGGTTAATTTGAAAGGCTGCCAGCTTCAACTTTGATGGACTCTGAAATAGGACTGTACGCTTGAGTTTTGAATAGGTTCCCTTTCTAGCATGGATTTGTTTTGATTTGTGTAGAATAAAAATATGTGTCATGACCAAGCTATTAGGAGCGAGGTATTCATCCATTAATTCAACAGATATTTGAGTGCCCACTGAGTTCAAGACTGGTCAAGTACTGATTTACAGAATTATTTTTCACTCAAGAGAAAATAATTTTTTGAGAACAATCATGCACATTTACATGCTCACCTGAGTACTAACACAGAAGAAATACAGTTCAGTAGCTCAAATTATAAATGAGATGATGATATATAATTATCTGTTGCCACCTGTTTATCTGGTTTACCCTTTAAATACAGATCACCTTCCCAGGTTTTTTATAACAAATTGAGAAATGAAGAAATCAAGTGTTAAATTTTACTCTCCTTTCATGTACCACACGCCTGCTTCCTGAAAGTTGGAGCAGATCCCACCATTCATTTCTCTACTTGCTTAGTTACAGAAGTTGATCAACTAAGCGATGGAGTCAAGTACTATCTATGTTATCTTTAACATCCCTCATTTCTTTCTCTCCCTGTAGTCCTCTCTCTTTACACACACACTCACATACATCCTGACACAATAAATATATGACATCAACTCTGACAGATTTAGATAAATCAGAAATTCACTTCAAGTTATAAAAAGTCAAGGCATAATCAACAGTTATGCAGAGAAGCTGAGTTACATTTTTACCTGAAAAAAATATGGACTAGAATCAATCATGAGAGCAATTACAGAAAAAAATATAAAATCTAAAATTCATAGTATTTTTCCATAAGAGTATTAAGTACATTTGAAAATAACTTTCCCAGGTAAAACATTTTTTGATAGAGAGATTTAAAATAAATTAGCATTTTTCAAAAAAGAACAAAAACCTACCTGATTCAGTTCTGGTTTTTGCCCTTTACAGACAAGGTAAGAGAAAGTTTAAACAGTATGTCCAAGGTTATAAATATAGTAGTTTTAAAGAGCTTTGTGTTTATACTTTAATAATTTATTGTAAAAATATTCTAGAATCAAGAATGCATGTAAATCATTTAAATTCCAAATATCTGAAGAATTAGAGCACTCACCAGACATAAAATATGCTATGCAATACTTAAAATTGATGAATGATCTCACTAATAAGCCATATGTGCGGCAACAGGGAGGAGAAAGGGAGGTCAAGACAGGGTGAGACAGCAGTGAGCTTTAGTATGTCCTAAACTTCATTTGGTTTAGAAATTGGTTGTACTGATTTTTCAAAATATGACATCAATTTTAAATCACAGCAATCTTAGAAGATAAAAATATACCTATCTCACCACAATTACTAGATGCATTAGATTTATCACAATTTTTCACTGGGTGTCTTCTGTTCCAAGAGTTGAAGTGAATCATAAAGTAAAACAACTTGACATCAAAATTGTTAACCACCATATGATAGTCCAAGTTCAATTTCTTCTAAGTGTTTTTCACACCTATCAACAAGGGTCTACAGCAGTGGATAATTATTATTTTAGAGAAAACTGTTGGAGGTTTGTCATTTCATTCTATTTTTTAAGTAACATTTAATTATTTTATAGTTGCCAAACAGATTCCACCTTGCAGGTACCAAATCTAAAATATGTGCAGTGAAAGATTTTGCAAAAGTATAAAATGGTTCTTGAAGTGTTATTTTTTCCTTTCAATTTAACTGAATTCCTTCTCTTCTACAAATTTTTTAAATTCATTTTTTGATATTTATTTTTTGAGAGACATAGTATTGAGTGGGGGAAGGGGAGAGAGAGAGAGAGAGAGAGGAGGGGGGAGACATAGAATCTGAAGCAGGCTCCAGGCTGAGGCAGTCAGCACCGAGCCTGAGGGACTCAAACTCCTTAATCTGGTCATGAGATCATGACCTGAGCCAAAGTCAGAGGCTTAATTAACTGAGCCACCCAGGTGCTCATTCAAAATATTTTTATGGAGTACAAGAGGATATATTAAGAACAAAACCAAACTAAACACAATATTTATCTGGATCTTCAAATATGTTGAAAATATTAGATGTTTCTGAGGAGTAGACAAAGGTTTTTTCCATTCCTGTTATGAAACACAGCTAAAACCCATATATTATAAGTAATAAACCTAAGAAACTTTGAAAGGTGAGAAGACCATAACCAACTAGAAATACCCAAAACCAAAGCATATGGTGATGTGTTCCCTGGTTTTCCTTTTGGGGTCATAAATTCCAGGTATTTTAATGTTATATGTAGATCTAAGAAGCCATCAATCTGAAGCTGCCAGTGAGCACACTCAGAAACAAACAATAAAAGTCAGCCATCTCTAGCTACATGGGGAAGAGAGGGGCCACTCTTTGGACCATATCCTTTAAAAGGCAAAAAACGTTTGGACAATAATTAAGACAAGAATCAACAGAAGAGAACTGCTTCTCACTCCACCCATGTCAATAAAGACCCAGTGGGAGTTTAGACTTCAAACTTCATGAAGAGGTAATCAGACTCCTGCCTGCTTTGTGCCAACGAAGGTCAAGAGCCAAGGCTCAGAATACACCCCTCCCATACTTAGTAGGCATTACACATGGGAGTCAATTTACACCCTTGCTCAGCAGTAATGAGGAACCGCCCCACTGAGGTATCAATGGAGGGCAGGTGGAAAAACTACAATGATCTCCATCTGGCAGCAATGACGTAGTTTTTCTCTCTACCCTTCCCCACCATGGCTGTCAAAATAAGACAGAAAAAACAAAACACTGAAATAAGATGCAATGTCTCATATTATGAATTTGCCATTTCATTTGAAAACCAATTCCAAACCAAGGACCAGGAAATATTTAAAAAAAAAAAAAAAAAAAAAAAGATGGCAACATCAAGATAACAGAGATGTGAGAATTATCTGACAAAGGTTTTATAGAAGCCATGATAAAATCCATCTACAAACTACTATGAACACTCTTGAAACAAAATGGAAAGCCTCAGCAAATAGCTAATTTCAAATGAAAGACTGAAATGGAAATATCAGAAATGAAAAATATAGTAAGTAAAATAAAAAGTTCTGGTTGTGCTCATCAGGAGACTGAGGAGGACATCAGGAGCACAGTATCAAATAACAAAAATAATCAGTAAACTAGGACAGAAAAAAGTAAAAACAAAAAGAATCTGAAAATAAAATTTTAAAAAAGTCTCAGGGGTCTGAAGAACTATAACAAAAGACCTAACAGTTATATAATTGGATTCTTAGAAAAAATGGAGAAAGAAAATGAAGTTAAAAAAGCAATTAAAAAGTAATGATTGAAAACTTTTTAAATTTAGCAAGAAATATAGATAGATAGACAGACGGATTCAAGAAACTGAGGGGCACCTGGGTGCCTCAGGTCATGATCTCACGGTTCGTGGGTTCAAGCCCCACGTCGGGCTCTGTGCTGATAGCTCATAGCCTGGAGCCTGTCTTTGGATTCTGTGTCTCCTTCTCTCTCTGACCCTCCCCTGCTCATGCTTTCTCTCTCTCGCGCTCTCTCTCTCTCTCTCTCTCTCTCTCTCTCTCTCTCTCTCTCTCTCAAAAATAAATAAAACAGTAAAAAAAAAATTTAAAAAAGAAATTGAAAAATTCTATAAAGGATCATCCCAGAAAAATCCAAGTGAAGGTACATATTATGCTTCTGAAAACTAAAGACAAGGAAAAATAATCATGAAAGCAAACAGAGAAAAATGATTGCTTGTGTATAGGAGAGAAATCAAATGAATTATAGTGGGTTTCAAGTCCAGAAGGATGTAGCCTTCACTTCAAGTGCTGAGAGAGAATGGTCAATCCAAAGTCTTTCACCCAGTGAAAATATCCTTCAGAAATTAAGAAACCAAGACTTTCTCAGATAAAAGAAAATAAAGATACTTAATCATAGCAGATGCACCATAAATGACTAAATAAATTCCCTAAAGAGAAAGGAAACAATAAAAGAATCTTGAAACAAGAGTAAAGGATGTAGTAGGCAAAAATATGGGAAAATACACTAGGCTTTCCTTCTGAATTTTATAAATTATGTTTTGATAGTCAAAGTAAAATTTATGATGTCAGATGTGGTGTTAAATGAAAATTTATATTATAACTACAGGGGAATAAATGGATATAAAACATTTCTAGTTTAACCAAATTAGCACACTAGAAAAGACTGTAGGTAAAGAAAAATTGAACTCTGAAAAATGTTCAAGTCAAAAGGAAGGAAGAAAGAAACATATGAATAAAGGTAAAATTGTTTTTAAAAAATTAAGCACTAACAACACAGTGACCACTTTAAACATAAATGGTCGAAATAAATGAAGATTGTTAAAGTGGATTTAAAAACATGACCCAAATTAAAGTGAGCTACAAAAAAACTAACTTCAAATAGAATGATATAGGTAGGTACCCGAAGTCAACTCAGGATTCCCTAACAAAATACCATAGACTAGGTAGCTTAAACAATATAATCATTTTCTTACATGTTTTAGAAACTGGAAGTCCAAAATTAAGATGTCACCCAGGTTGGTGTCTGGTGACATCACTCTTCTTGGGTTGCAGACAAGCCTTTCTGTGTTCTCACATGGCTTTTTCTTGGTGTATGGAGGGAGGGAGGGGAGATGTTCCTCTTTTTATAATTCCACCAGTCCTATAGGGTTAGGGTTTGACCTCTCAGTACCTCATTTAACCTTAATTAACTGCAAAAAGCCCCTTTTCCAAAAACAATCATGTAAGAGGTTAAAGCTTCAACATATGAATTTTGGGGCACACAATTTAGTATACAGCAGCCGGTTAATGTAAAATGAATGGCAAAAAGTATACTATACAAACACTAATAAAAGGAAATCAAAATTATTTACATTAATATCAGATTTTTAAAAAATCTAGATTATAGAACAAAAATTGCCTGAGAAGAATTATAGAAGGTGTCAATCCACCAGGAAAATATAACAATCTTATGTGTATATGCACCAAATGCCAGAGCTGCAAAATATTTAAAGCCCAAAATGACAGAATTGAAAATATAGACAAATCTACAACTATATTTGAAGATTTTGACCTTTTTATAACAAATGATATGACAAAACATCATGGGAGGAACACATCAACTCATTTTATGAAGTTAGTGTTACAAATGACTCATAACCTTCATATGGATATAAAAATATTTCATAAAACATTAACAAGTAGAACTCATCAACACGTAAAAGAATTACACTCCGTGACCAAGTGAGGTTTATTTCAGAAATGCAAGGTAGGTACAGTGTTGAAGAAGCAACAAAGGTTAATTCACCCTATTAGCAAGATAAAGAAAACCCTAAGGCCCTATAGATGAGAAAGTGATTTGATAAAACCCAATGCCCACTCATGATAAAAATTCTCAGAAAAAATATTCTCAGAAAACTTGTTAAAGTACACCTAAGAACAACCTAGAACTAACGTACTGAATGGTAAAAGCTGAATGCTTTCCTCCTAAGATGTGGAAAGAATCAAAGATGCTCAGTCTCATTATTTTATTCAAAAAGTTCCCAGAAATTCTAGCCCTAAGGCAATAAAAGAAAAGAAAGGAACACAAATCAAAAAGAAATAAGTCTGTCCCTAATCTCATAGGAGCATCAGCATAGAAAATATCAACATACCTACAAACAAACAGAACTAATGAGTAAGTACAGGAATGTATCAGAATGCAGAGTCAACATAAAAATCAGATGTATATATTCTAGCAATAAGCATGTGTTAGCCAAAAACTCTACAATGTCATTTATAATTGCTAGAAATTTAAGTAGGTGCAAATCTAGTAAACATGCACAGGACCTCTGTGTTCAAAATTATGTAACACTATTGAAGTAAGTGAAAGAAGATCTAAACAGAGATACTATTTTCGTGAACAGACTCAGTAAAGATGTCAATTGTCTTCTAATGGATACACAAGTTTAACAAAATCATATTGAAAACTCATGAAGACACACATTCTAGACATTCTGGACAGTCAAGATATAGTAAAGATTCTAAAATTTGCATGTAAAGTCAAAACTGTTACAATTTTAAAAAAATAGTAAAAGAAAGTAGTCTATCCAATTTCAACTATATAACTGCAATAATCAACAGAGTGTGGTGTTTTCAGAGATACAGACATGGAGATCGATGAGACAGAATTAAGAGCCAGGAAATAGCTTCTCACAAATAAGCCCAACTGATTTTGACAAAAATGCGAAAATATTGCAATGGAGAGGAGCTCCTGTACATGTTAACTTCTAAAGAAGTTTGTTTCGTTTATCCAAAAATATAGCAATGGTTCATTTCACATTATTCTATTACTTCCTGGCAATAGGCCTGTTCCCCTCACCTTTTGTGCTCCCACTTTAAATCCATCATTTTAATAATGAATTATTTGCTCAACTACACATCATCAGTTGTGTAATTCCTTCAAAATGGATTATGTCCCATGGTCTGTTCCTCTATATTCTTTTTCCCACATTATTTTGCCTTCTGTTAGCAACAACTGACATGCATCTTTGTCTCTTCCAACTAAATATACATTATAGAAGAACTTTTTTTTTTTAAATGTTTATTTCTGAGGCACACAGAGAGCACAAGTAGGGTAGGGGCAGAGAAAGAGAGAGAGAGACAGACAGACAGACAGGGAGGGAGGCACAGAATCTGAAGCAGACTCCAGGCTCTGAGCTGTCAGCACAAAGTCTGATGTGGAGCTAAAACCCACAAACCCAGAAATCATGATCTGGGCTGAAGTCAGATGCTCAATTGACTGAGCCACCCAGGTGCCTCAAGAACTTTCCTTTGTTGATTGGTGTACCCTTTCAGTGTATAGAATGTACCTGGCATATTATGGATGCTTAATATACTTAAACATTTTTTAAAAAATATTTATTTTGAGAGAGGGAGAGAAAGCACAAGCAGGGGAGAGGCAGAGATAGAGGGAGAGAGAGAACCCCAAGCAGGTTCTGCATCACCAGCACAGAGCCCAATTTGGGGCTTAAACTAACCAACCATGAGATCATGGCCTGAGCCAAAATCCAGAGTCAGATGCTCAACTGACTGAGCCACCCAGGTACCTCTCTTAAACCATTCTTCTTGAATGAATGTTATCTAGAAGTTGCTTAAGGCAGGATTCCAGTTACAGTAACAAAACTTGAGTGCCAACAAAGGTCCTGATAAAACAGTATGATAGAAGGACTCCTGCAGAATCTGGCCCTTTTGCAAATTATCACTTGATACTAAATAAAATGATAATCTATTGCATTGATGAGATTATTTTAAAGGCATTTCTAGATTAAAAGAGAACATCTTTTAGTCAACCATATTTGCTATTAATTTCAAAAATTTTATTTGGTCATAATCCACTTATTTGCAAATCTTTGGTCATTCTTGGGTTCTGTGTAAAGAACTTAGTGCTGATGGGATCTTAACTTTGACTTCATTTTTTTGATATTGATAGTATATACTTCTTTCCAAGAATCATAGCTTTTGGAAAAGATGAAGACATGAAGGGTTCTTAGGGGGTCATTGTGTAGAAGATATGTTGAAAATTTGTATGTTCTTAATCTCTAACATTATTTCAAACTTATATTTTCATGAACTGTAATATTATTAGTTTTTATAAAGTGTCATAAAAGGAATTCCAGGTATGGTTTACATAGTTATTCAAAATTTATAATGGGGAAAAACCCCCACAAGTATCTTCATTTGATTTCTTATTGTTTTAAGTCATTGGATCAAAAGGGGTTCTCTTGCTAACAAGTGAACGTTCCCTGGATTATAGCAGTATTAACAGAGCTAAGAACATTTTGCTGCTATATTATCTACTTAGAGGAAATTTTATCTATAATTTTTTTTAACATTTATATTATTTTTGAGACGGAGAGAGACAGAGTTTGAGTGGGGGAGAGGGAGAGAGAGAGGGAGTCACAGAATCCAAAGCAGGCTCCAAGCTCTGAGCTGTCAGCACAGAGCCCAACTCGGGGCTCGAACTCACAGACCACGAGAACATGACCTGAGCGGAAGTCGGCCACCCAACCTACTGAGACACCTAGGTGCCCCATACTTAGAGGAGTTTTTAAAGATGTAAAAAATAATAATACATGTATCATTCATTCTGCAAACCATAATAATTCCTTAACAAAAAATTATTTCATTGCCAACATCTTCATCAACACTCTCTGTCCTTTGTTTGAAAGCCTTCATTGGTTTCTAGTCATGGCAACAATTAAAAAAAAAATACCTAAGGGGACTCTGGGTGGCTCAGTCATTTAAGTGACCAACTTCAGCTCAGGTCGTGATCTCATGGTTTGTGAGTTCAAGCCCACATCAGACTCTTGGCTGTCCAGCTTCAGATCCTCTGTCCCTTGTCTCTCTCTGCCTCTATCTCTCCATCTCAAAATAAAACATGTGTTAATACCCAAAATGGATTATTACAAACCTTTAATCATTATTTGCCTTGCCCAATCCTTAAACATTTGTCCATCCCCGGTTTTCTCACTATGTGATACCTACAAAATGTTTTTCCTCCTGTCTCATGAAGGCATATTCTTGGGCTTTTTCTGCTTAATTTCAAATCACTTTACTGACATCAAACTACAAATTATCCTGCCTCACAAAGCCTCTTCTGATTTGATAAGATAGAATTTTATAGATATGTTCATAAAATGCCCATTTCTTCCAAATATTTTTCTCTCAATATTGTGATTCCTATCCCTTGTACAGCATTTTGCATAGAATATATGTATAATAAATATTTACTGAATGAATTATCCACCTGTAGTTCTAGATTTTTCAATATTTTTTCAATTTTATACTTTCTTATGTTTAGAGAACAAAGTATTCTTTTTGAAACATTTATGTTTACTTATTAATTTTTGAGAGAGAGAGAGAGGGAGGGAGGGAGACACAGAATCTGAAGCAGGCTCCAGGCTCTGAGCTGTTAGCACAGAGACCAATGCAGGGCTTGAACCCATGAACTGTGAGATCATAACCTGAGCTCAAGTTGGATGCTTAACTGGCTGAGCCACCCAGGCGCCCCAGAGAACAAGGTATTCTTAGTTAGACAACTGGGATTTTTGCATTCTATGTTTTCACAGTCTAGCTGGAGCAAAACAAACAAAAACAATATAATTTATTTGGAGCATAGGTTGACATACTACCAATTTTAATTAAGTTTTAAGCATTATTTTACTGTAATAGTTATTTGGTAATTGTAATTATTAATGAAATTTCAGTTCTATAGTCCAGAATTATGGCCTAAGACTTTAAATTACTTTCTATGATCTTTGTCATTAGTAAATGTTTTAAAGGTAATATGAAGCATCTATTCTATTTTAGTATTTCCACATTTCAAAAGAATATTAAAATATTGAAAAATAGTACCATAGACTTGACTCAGTACCATATCTGAGTCAAGGAAGTTAGTATACGGTATTATGTAAAAGAAAAGAAGAAAAACAACCTAGAATTTACTGTTAGCATTAATAAATTGACTTCTTTGTAGCTTGGCTTCCTATAAAATCATACAGAATTTTAAAAGTCATCCTAAAGTTAAAATGCATAAAAGTGCCATATAAATGTATAAAGAATATGGTCCTATGGTCATAAGTCCATCCAAACTTTTTCTTTAAGATATCATTTTCATGATAATCTGAATAAAAGATTTAGCTGTTGGTAAGTCTGAACGTTTTATCCCCCTCAATCTTATTTACCCAATGTGATCCTATTAGGAGATGAAGGATTTAGGGGGTGCTTGGGTAATGAAAGGGGAGTTCTTGGGTCATGAGAGGGGAGTTTTCATGAAAGGGATTCATGTCATTCAAAAGGAGACCCTGAACAACTCGCTAGTCCCTTCCCCCCTGTGATGATACATGAAGTCTACTCTCCAAGAGGACCCTCCCCCAACCATACCGGCATCCTGATCTAAAAGTTCCAGATTCCAAAACTGTGAAAATTATCTCTGCTCTTTGTGAACTAGTCAGCCTGTAGTATTTTGTTAAGGCATCCCAGACAAAGATGGCTGTTTTAAACTTTGAAGGTGATAGTCAAGGGTACAAAACCTCAGTCTCACAGGATAATTAAGCTTTTGAGATCTACCACACAGCATAGCACCGATTGCTAACATTACTGCATTGTATACTTAGTATTTCCTAAGAGGGTAGACCGCTTGGTATTACCACAAGACCATTTTTACAAAATTGGGGATGGGGGGCAAAAGGGAACTCTGGGAGCAGATGGATAGGCCTATGGATTTGATGATAGTGGTGATTTCAGAGGTATATACTCATTCCCCAAACTCATCGAATTGTATAAATTATACATTTTTGGTGTGTGTGTGTGTGCGTGTGTGTGTGTGTGGTCAATCATACCTCAGTAAAGTGGTTTGACAAAGTGAACTCTATGAGAAAAAATAAGAACAATTATTAAAGCATCTCTTAACTCCTATATCATAAAAGTTTTGGTCTCAAGAGAAATTTCAACAACGAAAGGAAGTGTATAAATTGTGCATTTCCTTATGGGGATTCAACTCTTGGTGCTTAGGCTAAGGAATAAGAATAGTAGCAGCAGTTGCAGTGAGGGGGGGGGTGGAAAGGAAAAGAAATGCATAGAGTGAGGCTGGTCCCCTCCTCATTCCATTTAGGGGCTGGATAAAATTCATACATGACTCTTGTGTGAAAGGTGAGAGGTGTGAATCTACTCTTTTGCATTTGGCCCAGGTCTACAAATGCCGAACAAGAGCCAGTTTATTAATCTGGTTATCGGGGAATTAGGGACGAGAATGAACTTAGATGTGCTGGACACGTGGAAAGTCTTCAGAAAGTCAATGGAAACTCAGTAAGTTTCCCTACCTGTTCTCTGCCTGGGTTTGAATACTTGAGAGGCAAATGAGTCACCAAGCTGGAAGCAGCGCTCCAATTCCTACTGAGCAGTGGTTTCATCCTGTAAAACTTTCATTCTAGAAAAAGAGAGACACTTCTTTATTTTCTTCTGGCAACTGTCACCCGAGACAGGGAAAAGGTGAGCAAGCCAAGTTTGGTTCATTTCACCAAACTCACCAATCCTAACACTGGCCCTTGGGAGCAAGCAGTTCAGTGATAAAAGTATCATTCCTATCATTCAGCATAGTTATCAGTGGAAAGGTACATCAGAAATAGGGAATCAACACCTCCCTGAACGTCTGTCTGCAGACTCATGGCTTTCTAAAATAAGTTCATCTATATGTGATATTTTTGTCCTTATACTCTGACATTCGACCCTAACTGTATTTTTGCTATTATTAAGGCCTAACTTAAGCAGTATTTTACCAATGCCCTGTACTGTCGTTGCAGCTTTATACTCTCTAGACTAGAAGCTTCTTTATGAATTAGGAACTGTGTGTTTCTATTTTTGTTTCATTGCTTGGCACAGACTAAATATTCCATAAGGCTTTATTAAACAACTGACTGATACAAAAGAAATAAATAAGTAGAATGTATTATTTCCATGATCACTAAAGTATTAAGTGACATCGCCCAATTAAGCCACCTACAAAAATTCATGAACCTGAAAGAATATGTACATGTGCATCTAATTTCAACTCAACATGTGTAATTGTACACTAATTTTAATCCACTATATCCCTATATAAACCAACAAGTCTGTATAATGTTTAAAGCATTCCATACCTTTAGAATTTCTGCTCTGGGATGGCTCATGGATCCTTCTTTCCTTTCTTCTTATAAATAAAATTTAATGAGGAGTTCTTGGTCCTTTAGTATTTTCCAAAATGACTCTGGCCACTAATTGGATAAATTGAACAGCGCCACCTACTTCATTTAGCACAGTATGCATTAAGGAGTCTTTGCTTAATAAACAGCTATACTATTTGCAGCAAACTACCTCTAATCAACAGAGCATATATGAACCATTCTGCACATTCAAGTAAATAGTACAGAGTTCAGCAAACTCATTTCAATGGTGAAGAAGTGAAATATTTCCAACCATTTCTATTGGAATATGAAAGGCAAGGCTAATAATAACATCTGAAACTAAGGGAAAGTTTCCCTGTAATGGATGGGGAGGAAATGCTGTTTCACAGAAAAAGTCTTGAGTTTCACATGAAATCAAGCTTGTTTGGCATGGTTTCTTTAAATATACGCCAAGCACACATTAAGCATACACATTGAGGTATGCTTTTCTCTCCTGGCACTCTAAGACTGCATTAGGCAAGGGTTTCACATTTTTAAACTGTTTCTGAATAATTTCTTCTTGTGGTAGCCTTAGCATAAAGTATTAAAAATATTCCTGTAGAAAGTCCCTAAATAGATGTTTTCCCAAAATAGAAGTGCAGTGGGTCATACATTCTAAGTGTAATCTGACAAAGTTGAAAGACTGTAGGATAAAAACAGCTTAGAACCAGATACTGACAATTAAGGACATGCTTTCAGAATATTAGACAATTTGTAATACTCTCACAAGTTTTGCCACTATTTCAGAAGAACTAATTGAAATGCAGAGCAGACAAAACATAATCAGGAGACTTGGAGAACACCACTCAGATTCACATATGCTAACAACATGTAATTTCTTAGGTCAGTTCTCCCTGTTCCTGCTTTTCTTTTCCATTTCATGAGCTTCTGATTTTTTTAAATTTAAACACATATTAATAGCTTAACTGATTTTAATGACAACCTCTCGCTGTGGAAGCCAAGTTTACATTTTTGGGTGTTTTAGACAAAGTGTCACCCTTTCAAAGCATGGATATACTTTGCTTTGTATTTCCTTAAGAAAAAAAAATTTAAGTGCACACAGAAAATAGAAATGGGGGGAATTTTTAAAATGTAACTCTCTGAGCTGTCCCCAACCATTCTAGTTTAATAGATTATACAATAATCTAAAGCTAATACAATGTGAAATAGTGCTACACGAAGTGGGTGAAGATTGTGTTGGTGAAAGACAGTCACTGGTCTCCAACAAGGTAAAGGCTGAAGATAACAGGAAATTTTCAGAAACATTTAGTCCATTTAATGAAGGGGTACAAAGAGAGGGAGACACAGAATCTGAAGCAGGCTCCAGGCTCTGTGCTGATAGTTCAGCAGACATGGGGATCAAACTGAATGGTGAGATCATGATCTGTGCCAGTCAGACGCTTAACCAAATGAGCCACCTAGGTGCTCCTCAAAATTATTTTTAGAAGGAAAGGACTCCACAAATGGGGGGTAGGGGAGAATGGGGAAATCTGTATGTCAAGTTTATTTTAGTAAAAATAAATTACAAAATTCAGGAAGAGGGAGGTTTGTAAACTGTTAAATTCAATGGTCATTGCTTAGTTTTAACATATTTTGATACTTTCTAATTATAGTTGTTATTGATTCTTAGTTACAACTGTTCTGGTCAAAAAATATGAGTATGATTTTAATCCATTTAAATTTATCAAGACTTTCTTCATGACATGGTCTACTTTAGTGAGTATTCAATTTACAATAAAATTATGAGTATTCTGCAGGGGCTGCCTATACTGTTCAATTAGTATAAATTAGCTGAGTATTATTCAAATAATCTATACCCGTATATAGGTTTTCTATTTTTGCTATGAATTATGGCAAAAAGTATGTTAAAACCTCCAGATTATGAATTTGCATTCTGCTTTAGGTGTGCACACAAACTAAAGCTAATCTTACCCAACGATAACTCTAAACTCTGGTCAAAATTTTTTAAAAAATGTAGGTTGTATCAACATCTAGGAATCTTGAGCCTAAAGAGTTTGAATCTCCTATAATACGTTTCAAGCAAAGCTATCCATTATGCAGAGGGAGATATTATCATTATTACACTAGTTAGTAAATACATTAGCCTGTTTCAGAGAGAGACACTATTTTTATTTCCAAGGCTATGTGGTATATAACCACCCATGAAAAGATTTTTAAATATAATCTGCCAGCATATTTGCATGTAGGGTTTCTAGATGAAATGAAGAATACCCCACTAAATAGGATTTTCAGGTAAACATTTTTTTCAGCATAAATATGTCCCCTACAGTGTTTGTGATATACCCACATTGAAAGTTACTCACTGTTTATCTGAAATCCAAATTTAAGTGAGGATCCTCTTATTGAAAGACACGACAAAACGTCAGAGAGCCATGGAAAAGCGTCTACTGGCAGGAGTTTCCAAATTCTCTTTTCCTGTTTTTTTGTTTTGTTTTGTTTTGTTTTTTTAATTTTTTTTTATTTTTGTGACCTTTCCTCCAGGGCAAGCCTCAGTTGCTAATATGTGAAGACAGTAGGACAGAAATTTCACCATCTTTCTGGACCGAGGAAACAGCAAAAAGTGCAGGAGACAGATAAGAGAATCCAAGGGAGCGGGAAAATCACAGAAGTGTATTCCCAGACTCCATGGGGGCTAAAATTGTGTCTTGCCCCCAAACCATCTCTGCATGTACAGGAGAGACTCAAAGAACCATATTAAAAACCGTCAAAGTGAGAGTTGACCTACTGCTCACAGAAGGGGAGATCGTTGTAAGTCTGACTGTAGGATGAGTGACTGGCTGCTAACACATGGACACCAACATGCTCCAGATGACTGCAACAGAAATCAACAATCACAAAGCCCAGGAGATGATCTAAAGATATTCAGTAAACAATAAATGAATATGTTGACATTCTCTCAAGGAAAAAAAGTTACATGGAACCATCAGTTTAAAAAAAAAAAAACAAAAAAAAAACCTCAAAGTGACTTCTACAACCATGGTCTTGAAAGCAGAAAAGAACACACATGAAATAAATGAAAAAGACAGGAAATCTTACCAGAGAAAATAAAAACACTTTTGGAATGAAAACTGCAGTTTTTGACTTAAAATATAATAAATGGGCTTAACAGCATAATGGAAATAAAAATATCAGACTTGAAAATTGAAAAATTATGCACTTTGAGAGGCTCATAGTAGGGGACAAAAAACGCAAAGAAGGAAAAGACTTCTGGGAACTCTAGGACAAAACAAATGAGAAATTGGGGCCCCAAGGGGTCAGTGAGGGAAGTGAAACACTACAGCATTGAAGAAAAATAGCTGAAAATTTTCCAAAATTGGGGGGAAATGTAAATTAAGAGTAAGGATTGGTAAGGATAAATTCAAAGTGAACAAAGCCTAGATAAGTAATGATCAAACTGTTGAAAATCCAAGGACAATGAAAATATCTTGAAAGAAGCCGGTGGGGGCGGGGGGGAGTAATACCTGAGCAAAGTATGGATTCTGGGGAAAAATTAAGTGGATACAAAATGCCCAATTATCCATTTTCCTCTTAAATTTTCCTCTTAAATTGCTTTAAATGTGCATGAGAATTTAAAGCAAAGATTCTAGTGTTGGGAGTCATGGTATCAGCTGGGATACGTAGAGTTTGGAAGCTGTGACCCTCATCTTAACAAGAGAAAGCTGGAAAAACTAAAAATAATGACTATTTTAGATGCATCAGAGAATTGAGGTTTCTGGGGAAAATGCCACCCTGTAGTCTTGAAAGATGGAGACATCCAGAAAGACACAACCGAGGTCAGCTTCCCCAAAGCAGAAGCCACTTAAGGATTAAGTCAATAGTAACACTTAAATGGGAATTGTGATGAACTGCTGGAGGCAGGGTATGGACTATGAGGAGAGTGAAAATATTTGGGGACCATATGCTAGAAGGGGCCTGACATTTTTTTGGCTTTACCTCCAAAGCAATCCACCATGTCCTTCTGGTGAACATATAAGCAAGATCTCGACATACTTCTGGAAGGAGGAAGAAAAATGTAATCATTATAAAATGCAAATCCAATGTTAGAGTTGACAACATGAACACATTTCTGTCCAATGCAACTGACCCATCAAGGCAGATAATAAGAACACACACAATCTGAATAGCACTATCATTCAGCTTGATCAATTTGACATTTATAGAATAATTCACCCAAAAGAATGCACATTCTTCTCACATGGAATATTCACCAAAATAGTACACATTTTGACCTTAAAATACAACTAGTGGGTGCTTGGATGGCTCAGTCAGTTGAGCTTCTGACTTCAGCTCAGGTCATGATCTCACTGTTAGTGAGTCTGAGTCCCACATCAGGCTCGCTGTTGTCAGCACAGAGTCCACTGTGCATCATCTGTACCCCCTTCCCTCTCTATTCCTCTCCTGCTCTGCTCTTTCAAAACTTAATAAAACATTTAAAAAAACACAACTCAACATGTCGTAAAATAACATGATACAAACTATGTTCTAGGATAACAATGGAATTAAATGAACTTGAAAGACAGCTGTAAAATCTTCGAGTATTTGGGAAATAAACAATGTACTTCAAATGACACATTTGTGAAAGATTTGAGAGAAATTTAAGAGTACCTTTAAAACAAAAATTTTTCTAATGAAAATGTTTGGGATGCACTAAAGTAAATGTTCAGAGGGGAATTTATAGCATTAAATGCATTCATTAGGAAAGATATAAAATAATCTAGGGTTCTAGCTTAAGAAACTGTAGAAAAAACAAGTTACTCCTAAAGCACGATGAAGAAAAATAACAAAAGAACAAAAACCAATGAAACTAAAAACATGAAAATGGAGGGAAAAAATAAATGAAACCAAAAGATGATTCTTTGAAAACATCAACTGTTAAACCTCTAGTGGACTAAATGAGAGGCAAAGTGAGACACACTGGTCCCATAATAAATAATAAAATAATACTTTATGCTCACCAATTTAATAGTTGGAAGAAATAATGTAATTAAAAGAAAACACAACCTATTACAACTCAGGAGAAATAAATAAGCCAATATATATTAAATAAGTTGATTCCATAAATAACCTCCCAAAGCCAAAACAAATCACAAAACCCAGATGTGTCCACAGACCAATTCTACTAAACACTGAAGGAATATAGATTAGTAATTTTATACAATCTATACCAGAAAATAGAAGCAGCAAGAACACTTCCTAACTCATTAGGAAAGCACATTACCCTAATACCAAAGTCAGTAAATATTACTAGAAAATGAAACATAATCCAGCATCCACCATAAACATAGATGGAAAAATATTAGCAAATTAAATCCACCATGCCTAAAAAAGAATTAGACATCACAACTTGGTTTTCTTATACCAGTTGTGCATGGAAAATTCAGCATTCAAAAATCAACCAAGTTAACTAATTATTGCAAAAATCTAAATACAAATTATTTAATCTTATGACATAAATAATAAGGTATCACTATGCACATAAAAGAATGTGCTATAAAAAAAACTGCTGGTGAATATGCAGAACAGAAAGTCTCATTCATCACTGAAGGGAATTCAAAATGGAAGAGCCATGATGCAAGACACTTTAGTCGTTTCCTGTGAAACTAATTATAGTCTTACCATACCATCCAACAATCATAGTCTCATTTATCCAACTGATTTGAAAACTTATGTTCACACAAATACTTGCAATGTTAATGTTTGTTGCAACTCCATCTAGAAGCAACCAAGATGTTCTTGAATAGGTAAATCGATAAAAGGTTTGTAGCAAATCAAGCAATGGAAAACTACTCAGGAATTAAAAATTTTAAAAAATATAAAGCAATAGAAAATATGGTTGAAATTTAAATGTATTAAAAGTATTATCAGGGTGCCTAGGTGGCTCAGTTGGTTAAACATCTGACTTCAGCTCAGGTCATGATCTCATGGTTCATGGGTTCAAGCTCTGCACTGAGCTCTGTGCTGACAGCTAGCTCAGAGTCTGGAGCCTGTTTCAGATTCTGTATCTCCCTCTCTCTCTGACCCTCCCCTGTTCATGCACTCGCTTTCTCTCTCTCTATCTCAGAAATAAATGAAACATAAAAAAATATTTAAAAATAAAAATATTATCTATGTTTTTATACTTACAAAGAGATTGTAGAGAATTGTTATTTCTTCCTATGTTTGGTAGAATTCACCGGTGAAACCATCAGAGCCTGACGATTTCTATTTTTTAAGGTTATGAATTATTGACTCAGTTTCTTTAAAACATATTGGCCTATTCAAATTTGTAAATTTGTATATCAAAGGAGAGACAAAATACAATTATTTTTATCATATATCACATTAAAATTTTGTAGTTTCTTAAGTATAACACAAATCATAAAAGAAGCCAGTACGAAAAGGCCTCATACTGTGTACTTCAATTTATATATTTTTGATAAGGCAAAACTATGGAAAAGTCAACAAATCAATTCTGCCATTTTTTGGAAGGGATGGTTGAATACAGAGATCTTAGGGTGATGGAATTCTTTTTGTGCAATACTGTAATGCGGGATACATGACACAGCATTTGTGAAAACTCGCTGAGCTTTACAGCAGAGAGTGTGAATCTTGTGGTGAAAGGCAGGGACATCAAAAATCCCAGGATGTTATAGTGACTGTGAAAACAAAACATTTAACTGTATGTATGAAGAATCTCTTTGAAGGAGATATGCAAACGGTTGACCTAAGTAACTTTTGGAGTGAAGTCTCTAAGAGTCAAGGCAAAAGAAACTACATAAATCTGTACTCCACTTGTTAAAGTTGTTTCCCACAGGAATAAGGGTTAATAATACCCATACTTTTGTGCATACATACCAAAATCAACAGTTAAGGAAATGCATGTTAAGTATGTGAAAACTACATCAGAGTCACTGAAAGAGACCTCAATGGCCAAAATTAGAGGCGTTTGAGAAAGAAGTATTGGACTATAACTTCAAGTACAAAATATTGGGATACCTGGGTGACTTAGTCA
>JAESUZ010003158.1:0-84895 GCA_017311185.1 Proteles cristata cristata | reverse complement strand
AAATTGTCTTCAGCTGTTGGGGAAAATATATAATAAACATCATAATGTATAAGTTAAGTATAAAAAAGTTAACTAAGAAAATCACTGTGTTGCAGGCACTAGGAATAGGGAAGAAAAGAACTTTTCAGGTTGCTCTTCCTTACTTGAGGGAGGTGAGTGGAGGGACAGGTGAGGTGAGAGGAACTTCCAGGTAGGAGAAGCAACTGAGTCTGTCAGGACAGGGGCTGTCAGCACATGAGAGGCAGGGGGAAACGTGTGATCTGAGGGAGGACAGGTGTTTGTGGACAGTGACAGCCTTTTGTTTCATTAAGGTGAGCAATGGCATGGGTTGTTGTGGGGCATTTTGGCTGTGCTTATGTTAAAGAAATAGGCAGTGTCTCCATGAGCAGGACCCAACACACCCAACACAACATACCCTGAAGAATTTGTACTTGAGTGTGAAGGATGACACTGCAGACAAATGACAAATGACCTGATGGCTCAGGTCCTGATCACTACTTACCAGCCTGTTAAAAGTCTAGTGGTCAGGCCCTCCCCATCTGCAGGTGGTTTGGGCAGGTGATCTCTGCTGCCCCCTGTGGGCTGGAGGTGCAGGGGTCTCCCTTGTGAAAGGTTGATTCATAATCTACAGGTCAGGTCCTGATTCCTGCTTCATGGAGTGCTGCCCCAGTGAGGAATGACTTTATATGTGGTTTCTGCTGCCTCATGTCTGGCAGAAAGGGCTCAGATTACCCATAATAACATGAAAAGTTTCATCTGGAGGAGGAGAACACAGTTTTCACTGAAGAGTCCCTGCACCTTTCTGTGGTAGGAGGTCATGCAGGTCGTATCCCATGTGGGACACAGGACTCAGGGAATGGATATAATTGGTGCCAACTGTGAATACAGGGCTTATGTGTGTTGGAGGGTAGTGACTGGGGACTAATGCTCCAAAGAAGGAAAGACAGTAGAGCATCCACCCAGGCAACATTTATTCAGACCCACTTTGGTCTGGCTCACATTCCATCCTGAGAATTCTGCATGAACAAGACAGTCTGTATTGAAGGGGGGACTCTGGCCCTGCTCAGGGGAGGAAGAGAAACAAGTGGTGAGACGTGTGGGAAGAGCCCACATAGTGCCCTGAGGAGGGGAAAGACTGTGAGAGGATCTGAAACAACAGGACAAACTTGAGGGACCTAGGATTCAAATCCAATTCAGGGCCAGTGCAGAGTTTCTCCTAAGGTGAGGATTCTGGGCACAGAGGGGTGTGATCAGATGTGGTAAGAGGCATTTTCCTGGTAATAAGTTAACTTCTCTTGGTAGCTGCTGGGCACATTGAAGGGCCTCCAGGAGGAAGATGCTGAGGTAGGAAGGAACAGACTTGACACAAGTGTGCTCAATGTCTGGGAATCTTCCTAGATCACCTGGGGGTAGAGGCCACTCAGGCCAGTGATTATTATTCATCTCCACCTCTTCTTTTACTACCTAAAAACATGGGAAGACAAGTGTTAATGTACCTTTTGTCCTTTCCTCCTGTTTTGTCCCACATGGATGACCTATCTCTGCTCTCCCCAACAGCCCACAGAATGGTTAAGCTGAGCAAGAACGTGAGGGAGGGGTGCATCTGAAAGGGAAGGGAAGCTGGGAGAGACCTAAAGTTCCCCAGTCCCTGTAAAGGGAGAGAGAAGAGCAGAGCCTGGCAGGTGCAAGGCCACAACAGTCACCTGCCCCAAGTGAGGAAGGCTGCCCAGTCTGAGTGGGGATATGGGTTGACCTCAGCCATAATATTCCAGGTCCTGAAGGAGACAGTTTCTTCCCCTCAGTTCTGCCAGCTGCCTGTGGGGGGTACTGCTGCATTGGCATGGGGCCACCTGGACAAGGGCGCCAGCCCATTTATTGTCCTGTTGTTGAGAAAGCCTATGGTGAGAATCTCTGGAGAATAATTCTCTACAGTGACCTGTTCATGATCCTTTAACCTGAAAAATCCCTGGAAATATTATTTAGGCCATAAGGATTCCCATCAAAGGTGGTCTTTCTTGTTCATCAGGTGAATTAGTAAATTTTAGATGAAATATTCCAACTGCACTTGCCATCATTTGGTGAGGAGAAAGTGATTCTCTGTCCTGTGTCTCCCAACACCCACGAAGGTATCTTTCTGACTCAAGCCAGGAGTGTGCATAGGGGAAGCTTATGCTTTTCCCTCTTAATAAATTCCTCATCTGTCATTTTGACTTCATGCAATTGCCCTAAAAATCAATTTCAAACCACAGGTCAAGGAGCCATGAAGAGATATGCAATTTATCAAAAAAGTTTTTACAAGTCCCCTCAGAAAACAGAAGGGTCCTTAATCCAGAGAAAGCCACCATACACGGTCAGCATGGAGGTGGGTGTGAATCCATATGGGTCAACCTGAGCTAAGGGTCACAGCTGCTGGTGCAGGTGATGGGACTGGGGGCAGTGGAGGACAGTGGTGGCAGGAGAAAGTCTCTAGGTGGGATCCAAGATGGTGGCTGCACTTCTACCACAGTTTGCTTAAAATCTAAGGATGAAAGAGCGTGGGGCAGCAAGGGCCTTGTCCACTCTTCACAAAGCATCAGGCAGTCCTTCAGGATGTAAGGACATTTCATCTAGGAAAGAAGTACACATGGCCCCTGTGGCCCATGCAGGGTGCCTGTATCCAAGGATAAGAGGAATTCCCACAGGACTGTGCTGTCTGAGACACCTATCTCCCCTCCTGAATGGCATATGATAACATCAGGGGCCCATGTGATATTTAATGACACCCTAAATCTTTACAAGCAACCATAAAACTCAATTATAATCCCAACTGTTAGAAGAGCTCCCCCACTCTGTGTATTAGAATAAACACAGAGCAGAGGAAGAACCTACTGGATTCTTTCACCTTGAGGGTCAGGCCAGGACCAGGGAGGACACCATCCTAAGGCCTGACAGCAGCTGGTCACAGGGAAGGTGGAAGTGAGATCCAGGCCATGGCAGGAGGGTTTGTGTCCTGTTCCCAGCCTCTGTGTTACTGTGAGTCATTCCTTGGCATTCTTGCTGCCATGTTAGGTGATGCAGCAATGGCAACCTTGTCCTGGCCCTTGTGGTACTGGTCATGCTCAGGGGGGCCATGTCCTTAAGTTGCATCCTCAGATGGATGGTTGCTCGTATCTGTATATATAACCAGATTGGGGATCTGGCTTGCCTTCTGCTGGTACCAAGATGCATGTTCATGCCTGAGCTTACCTTCAGAGCAGAGGATCCTGGGCCTCCCCAGGGCCACTGACATGAAGGTGGGTAGCCTAGGGCCAAGGGAAGAATGGAGTCTGGAAGAGAGGAGAAGAGGGGGGCCTGCAAGAAAAAAGGGAGGCTGAGTAAGAAATGACTGGTCCAGTCATGAGGTGAGAGAGCAATATGGACATGGGTGAGGGCAAGCACCTGGGCCATGGACCCTGGGTGGGAGAGGGCAGAGCACCTGTGCCTCACACTGTGCTCTCCCCGCCCCACCTGAGCACACTGTGGGCCTCTCACCTGTGCTGGGAGTAGCAGGGGAGTAGGAATGCAGTCACCCAGAGTGTGGTCCTGGGAGGATCAGCACCACAGGCTCACCTGGGAGCTGTTCCACATGCAGATTCCCTGGACCCCACCCAGACCTGCCTCAGCTGCATCTGCATCTTGCAGAGACTCTTCCCACCGCCGCTCCTCCTCAGGGGACTGTGTGCTCACTGAGCTTCACAGGCCAGGGGTCTGGGCCACTGTGAAAATTTTCACTTCCTCTCCTTGTCTCCCCAAGTCCTACTAGGCCACCTGGTTCTTCTGGCTTAACTGTCCAGACCTGGTCAACTGAACTTGAATCAGATTTTAGACCCTGTAGTGATGTGGGAAAAATGGTTTAGGAACAGACCTTTTCATCTGCCACATGGGGTGTGTGTTGTGAATGTAATGATACCCAGTGGGATCCTGGCTGCACTGCACTGGTGGTTCAGAGTACACCATGGCCTCTCCCGTGTCTTCCTGGCAGTGAGTCACCAGGAAAAGCAGGGGGCATTGGCTCCATGATTCCAATGTCTATCAAAGGGCAATTGGGTCTCTACTACACACTGGGGCAAGCAGAAGTATATATGGATTCAGGAGATCCCCTTAATTGGGACTGTGATTATAGTAAAAAATTCACCATAATCCAATTCAGTAGGTGTGATAATGGACCAACTTTTCAGACAGAATTGGTGTTCTCAACCACTAGGGATGATGACTAGCCCAGGTGTTTGCTGAGGGAAAGGGATATGGGGTGGTTAGTAAAGAAGATGTAATTACAGACATCACTCTGACCACAGGGTAGTGGCAGAAATGAGCACAATAGATGGAACAGTGTTTCTTCCTTATGCTGACATGAATATGTTTGGATATATATGAATCATATGCCTTTCTTTTGTTCTCCTGTTTCATCCCATTATCATCTACCATCAAATGTGTTCACAATAGTTAACTTTCTATCTCAATATGAAGCTATAGGATATTATTTCAGCTGGGACAAATATAAATATCAGTGGTAGACAATAAGATATTTTGCGTCTTCTTTTGGGGAAAGACTGAGCATATTTGTAATTATTTATTGGGTTTCACATAAAGTGGAAGGGTGGCTGCCGACATTCTATTTATTTGCAGACTGGTTTCTGGGGATGTAGGGTGGATTTCATGTGGATGAGGTGGGACTCTGGTGGCTTATTAAGTGACAGCATGGACAGCTCAACTATATTTCACAAAATTGTTTTCTGTCTATATTTTTGAGTAGGATGGGTTCTTGGGGCACCTGGGTGGCTCAGTTAGTTGGGTGTCTGACTTTGGCTCAGGTCATGATCTCATGGCTCATAAGTTTGAGTCCTGCATCGGGCTCTGTGCTGACAGCTCAGAGTCTGGACCTGCTTCAGATTCTGTGTCTCCCTACCCCTCGGCCCTTCCCCCACTCATGCTCTGTCTGGCTCCTTCAAAACTAAATAAACATTAAAAAAAAGAGAGAGATGTTTTTGTGCCCAACTTGGGGATAGAAGTGAGGCAGCACCCATTTTGTGTTTCATTCTTGTGAGTGTGTATCTTTTGGTCACTTTGTAGGAGGGGGCAACTTCCCCACATCCCTCATTCACCATCAGGTTTGGTGTGACTTGCCAACTATCCATCTGAACCTAGGGCACATAGTGTGTCTGTATCTTTGCTCATTGTCTCAATATATAAGAAACAATTTGATCTCTGGGGATTGGACATACACATTGAGGAATTGAGGGTGAAACACCAGATGCGGGTATACAGTGGCCTCTTTAGTTCCCTAAGGACCCTATCAGGGATGTAGCCAGCCTGAATTGATTTCCTGGAAGCTGACTCTGAGATGGAGAAGTCCATGTGCAGGAAATCTGGAAGGAGGAGGGAGGTCAGACTGGGCAGAAGGAGAAGTAACCCACACAGTGTGAGACATCAGATGAGGTCCCACTCCTGCATGGAGATCTAAGCTAGGACTTTTCAGACATCTGAACCTGAGGCAAGGCCTTAGGGCCTTGGATTCAAGCCATCTCTCAATGGAACTCTCTGAGAAGGGGCAAAAATCTGGGGAGGCAGTTGTCTGAACCAAGAGCACCTCCCAGAAAAGAGGACCCCTGTGAGCTATCAAGGTGTCCAGACAAAGATGGGTGGATATGTGAGCCCAGGAGAGGGGTGACACTGCAGTGGGTAATGCACTAGTCTGCTCCATTCAGGGTCCCCAACTGCCATGGTGGCAGGGCTCTAGGAGCTCAGCTGATCTGGGAAATTCTGGACTCTAATACTTGTCCATTATGTGAAGGAGTAGCCCATGACCACCATATGGAAATGCAGGGTTAATGAACAGTGGATTGATGTTTCTGTTTGTCCTTCTACCTAGTCCCTCTGTTTCCACACACAGCCAGGAGCAGACAATCTCAGGATCTCCAAATCAACCTTGATACATCATGTGGAGGTACTGTTTGATGGGTGGGTGCATAGGAAGGTCTGGAACCTGACTAAGACCTGCTGATTGCTCTGTGCACATGTCTTCTGGGGCTGGAGAAGAGTGTGATACAGATAGGGAAGGGTTTGTGTCTCACTTCCCTGTCTGCCTGTGTCATTGTGAGCATAACCACTGTCCCATGCCTGGCAGAAATAGTCAGCCTTGTCCTCACCCTGGGCCCCACTGATGGTCAGGGTGGCCATGTTCCCTGAGTTGGAGCCAGAAAATTGGTCAGAGATCCCTGAGGGCCAGTTGCTACTATCATAGATCACCAGCATGGGTCCTCACCTGACTGTTGCTGGTATCAGTGAACCTATTTCCCTCCAATGTTGTTTCCTCCACAAGTGATTCTGGATGTCTGTCCCAAGGTCACAAACACTGAGGGGGGATGAGTCAGTTCATAGGAGGCCACAGAAGCTGCAAGAGAGAAAAGAGAGGTTTCAGCTCTGGATCTCATTCCCAGGAGACCCTCAGCTGCCTGGTCTGAGCTCCAAGGATTCTGGGCCACCTGTTTCCACCCTCCAATCATCTCAGCCCCTGGGGCTAAAAGGCCTGGCTGGTGTAAGGAGCTTTTGAACAAAGGAGTCGATTGTCATTTTTCTCTGAATAGATTCAGTGCCTAAGGGTCACCAGCATTTGAGGGATTGAGGAGATTGCACCTCTCCAGTTTCTCATCCTACAGCAGGGTCATGACCATTCTTCCCTCCTACAACCAGCCCCCTGCTGAGCTCATAGTCAGAGCCTGGATTGCCCCAGATCCCTGGGGCAGGCGCAGGTCTGAACCTGAGGGCAGCACCTATGCAGTGAATGAAATGGCCAAGGAGGAAAGGGGTCCAGGCCTTGATGGAGGCTCCCTGATTCTGCTACAAGGCCCAAGGCTGGGCAAAGTTCCTCGCAGACCTCTCTTAGCCCCTTACTGGAGATACCTGTTGGTGATGCAAATCCTCTGGGCCTCAGGGGCTGCTGCTGAGGAGTTTGTGGTTTCAGAGAAGGGCTCAGCCCCAAGGGGCCAGAGAGGGGAGGGCTGGCCCTGCAGACCCACCCTCAGCCCAGGGGCTTCTGCTTTTACACTCTGGTCCCAAAGGCTGGGGTCATACTCCATCTCCCTCCATGTCCTGACCTCACTCCTGGGGTGGCTTGTCTTGGCTAAGCTCAGAGGTGGCATTTGCCTGCATTGTCTGAACCCATGAGCACGTTTCCTCTGTAGGCAGTATAGACAGCTTAGGTCAGTGTGGTTCCTAAGTTATATCCCTGTTGAGGAATACCAGAACCCAAACATTTTCTTTAGTTGCCAAGTACACATGGAGTTTTAGGAGCCATTCAGGTGTTGTAGTTTCTATCCTGAGGAAAGGTTACAGATCCTATGCTTCAGTATCCCTAGGGTGCACTCTGCCAGGGACAGACCCAGACCTTGAGGAAAGTTTGACAGTGGCTCAGTTTAGCAAGAATGGGATGGGCTGGAGAGGCATGAAGTACTGGACCTGTGGTAGAGACAGAGAACAAATCTAGAGACACAGATCTGAGACACTGAGTCAGAACTTGACATCTGAGTCAAAGGAGATACTGCAGAAACCTACACCTTTTCCCTCTAGTCTCAGGTCGAGGGCACCCACGTTTCCTCCCTGTTAGAACCCCTGATGCTCAGACCCTCCCCGGGTGCAGGATCTTTGCCAAGTAATCTCTGCTGCCCTGCTGGTGTTTTCCACACTGGCTGCTGGAGGCACAGGGAAGTCCTTTGTCCAGCTGGAGGTCAGAACCCAGAGCTCAGAGTAGGATTCCCTGATTGGTGGACTGCTGGCCCCAGAGGAGGAATTGCCCTTCTGTACATGGCCCCTGCCACTTTCAAGGCCAGACTTCAGGAGTTGAGAGTATCCATGAAAATAGGAATGGGCCAATGGGAGGGAAAGGGAAGGCCCATCTGGGGTTTTACTGCTCACATCTCTGGGGAAGGTGGGTGGCCTATGGGTGTGGCTCTGGGCCTTGCAGGAGGTAACACAGGACTCAGGGACTGCCTCTTATGGTCACTGTCAGCTGGTACACCATATAGGGCCATGGTGGCTGGTGTTCCATGGACAGGGACAGGAGAACACTTACTCAAGAAACATTTATTCAGACCCACTTTGGTCCGGACAACTTTCTATCCTGGGAAATCTCTGTGAAGAAGACAGTTTCTTTCTCAGGGTTTCCATGTTGTGGGTGGGGCGGCATAGTGGACACACTTGTTTTGGTGATACAGCAGTTTCCACCACCTTCTACCTACATCTTGTGTTCTACATTCATTTGAAAGCCAAACCTTTGCTATTCCCATTCCCCTGTTGGCCAGGATGGACCCTGTTGCTCAGCACTGGCCAATGGATATGTCATTCAGCTGGAGATCTGTTTGGGGATTTTTGCTCTCATAAAGTAAGGAAACAGACCAGATTTATGGAGTGCCTTTCCCCTGGAGCATGGGTGTGACAGCTGGAGCTGCAACAGCCATCTGAGGTCTATGTCAGCAAGAAAGAAAAGCAAAGCTCTGTAGCTGGAATGTTGGGACAAAAAGTGAAAATATTGGGGAATTCTTGGAATTGGTGAGTGTCTTGAAAAGAGCCATCTGACTCCAGACTTTGTTGGGAGGGACTTTTTCTGTTCCTGCCTCTGATTATTATGTGTATGTTTTGCATGAAAATGTTTTTGACCAGTAGGGAAATGGTTACCACAAATCAATGAATTAATGAAATAATGATTGGGAGAAAGCCATTCAGTAGTAGGCCATTAAGACGGAGATCAGACAAATTGACAGGCAGGTACTGTGTGGTGAGAGGTTGGAATAGTCGTCTTTGGTAGAGGTGACATTGGAGCTGCTGTCAGGATAGGAAGCAGGAACAGGTGGGGTGCCTGGGTGGCTTAGTCGGTTAAGTGTCCGACTTTCGCTTAGGTCATGATCTCACGGTTCGTGGGTTCGAGCCCCGCATCGGGCTCTGTGCTGACTGCCAGCTCAGAGCCTGGAGCCTGTTTCAGAGTCCCTCACTCCCTCTCTCTCTGACCCTTCCCTAATCACGCTCTCTCTCTCTCTCTCTCCTAGAAATAAATAAAAAACATTAAAAAAAAACGGAAGAAGGAACAGGTACCAGGCATAAGAATCCATCCCTTCAGGGAATATTCCTGTTTGAGGAAGAAGGAGATGTGAGAAGCTAAGGTGTCTGTGATTTAAAACTCATTCAGTTTCAAGGTAATATTTTCTTAATAAGTTAAAATTTTGAGGACTGGAGTGATGTGTTGCCAGAATTCATTTTGCTGTCTGTTTCTCTTTTTGGTGACTCACAGGAGTGATTCCTGTGTGAATCCCTGAGCCAACTGAAGGTGAAGCAGCTGCCTTTTTGTAGCTACCAGTCATTGAGGCTTAACTGCTGGGTCACCTCGTTAGCATACGACAGTGACCACATTGCAATGGCTGCACCTTTATCTTCCTTCAGCTTATGACTCCTGTGCCAGATGTGTGTGTTCAGTATGACACCAAATTCCTGTGATGCTGTGATGTATCACTTAATATTATAGATATGCACATACACATATATGAATACCATAAATGTATGGAACAAATACACACTAATATCTCTCTGTTGTCTCTTTGTATGTAGGTGTGTGTGTTTATATAGATATATTCTTTTTCTAGAGGCTCAGAACTATGATTTGGATACTAGATAGTACTTGATGGGATTACTGGTTGGGCAGGAGTCATAATGGTCCATTTTGTCACCAGTGATGAGGTGGGGTAGTTACCACAATGAACAGCGGAATCAAATTAGTAATCAGAGTTATTTGACAGAGATCATTGATGTCGGCCAGTTGATCATCATGTTCCTAAAACTGAAATAGATGAACAACCTACCAATTTTTATTTTATCTGTATAAACAGAAAGCTTTATTTGGCAAACACTTTGGCTTGATACTGAACCTTATAAAGACAGTATGCCCTTTACTACCCCATGACCTGAGCTGCCTGCATGGAATGCAGTGTTATCTGGAGTAACACTGTAGTTATCTCACCATCCATGGAGTGGGTGTTATCTGACCATTGATGCCATGACTTGGGCATTCACAAGAGCTCTCCATCATTAACTGGAAGAGGCTAATAGGAGATCAGGCTCAGCAGGTCCTGAAGTCATAGGCGAGTTGCATGTGGAAGTAGCCCCAGTGCCCATGACCCCAACCTTGCTGCATTGTATTTCCTCTGTTGCCTATAACTATGGTCTTGTGGGGCCATCTTATTAGTAGTGATGTAGAGAAGAGTACCTATGGCTGGTTCATAGAGGTTTCTCTATGATGCAAAGTCATCCCTGATGGTTAACTACGTTAGTACTATAGCCCCAGATAGGGACTTGCTTTCTTTGACTGCCATTCTTCTGCCCAAATTTTTCTCCATGGACTCACAGAATGCTTAAGCAACTGTTTGTTGTAGACTCTGGGTCTAAAATTCTTTCTTGTCTTAGCAAGAGGACAGGTTGCAGGATTTTTTTTTAATGTTTTTTTTTTAATTTCTAGGAGAGAGAGAGAGAGAGAGACAGCGTGAGCAGGGGAGGGTCAGAGAGGGAGTCACAGACTGAAACAGGCTCCAGGCTCTGAGCTGGCAGTCAGCACAGAGCCCGACGCAGGGCCCGAACCCACGAACCGTGAGATCATGACTCAAGCGAAAGCGGACTTAACCGACTAAGCCACCCAGCGCCCCTGCAGGATTTTTTTTTAATGGTTTATTGTCAAGTTGATTTACATGTAACACCCAGTGCTCACCCCATTTTCAAATGCTAGTTGTTTAATGAGAATGTCTGCTGCCTCATCATTAGTTATTACTCTTCTAACAGCTTGTGTGAGTCTAGACACAAAATCCTCATAACTTTCATCCGATCGTTGTTGGATTTCTCCCAAGGTAGCGGCCCTGTCTGTTGCAATTGGCAAAGCTCTCCATGCGTTATAGGCACAATCAGTGATCTGCTGTAAGATGACCTTGTCAAGATACATTTGAGCTTGAGCAGTGTCAAAATCACCTCACCTAGGAGTTTTTCGAGGGTAATGTCTCTCCTATTCATCTTTTTATTTATGGCTACTCTTTTTCTAGTGAGGTCATCATATTCTGCTTTCCATAGCAGATATTGGCCTCCTGACAGGTATGCTTTTGCAACCTGAATCCAGTCATAAGGTGTCATCCAGCGGGATACTAGGGCCTCTAACAATGTAAGTGTGTAAGGTGCAAGTGGCCCATATTCGGTACAGGCAGTTTTTAGTTCCTTAATAATCTTATAGGGAAGAGGTTCCCAAGAAGGGTCCTCATAAATTCTCCCCCAAGAGCAACGGGAAAGCAGTGTACAAAATCTGTATCTCCCTCTTTTTCCACCTCTCTAACGGCGGCTCTGATCCCTACTACCTTTTTTAAATTCATTTTTATTATTTATTTATTTATTTATTTATTTATTTATTTATTTATTTTACAAATAGTTTATTGTCAAGTTGGTTTCCATAACACCCAGTGCTCATCCCCACGAGTACCCTCCTCCATGCCCATCTCTCCCCTCCCCTCCATACCCATCAGTCCTCAGTTTGTTCACAGTATTCAAGAGTCTTTCAGGGTTTGCCTCTCTCCCTCTCACCCATTATTTCCCCCTTTCTTCTCCCCCTTGGTCCTTCGTTAAGTTCCTCCTAATCCTCCTATACGTGCAAACATATGGTATTGTCCTTCTCTGCCTGACTTATTTCACTCAGCATAACACCTCAAGGTCCATCCATGTTGCTACATATGGCCAAATTTCATTTTTTATCAGTGCCATGTAGTATTCCATTGTATAGATAAACCACATCTTCTTTGATCCAGCTCTACTACTTTTTTGAAAGTGGCATGAGAGGAAGTGGCCCAGATGGGGGAAAGTCTGAAGTCTGAACAGGGAAAGCCCAATTATTTGATGTTAAATTTGAAACCTTCCTAGTAGTGGAATCGGGACAGTCTCTGAGTCCACATTATCATTTTGGGGGCGCTGGGCTTGGAAGACTCCCAAAGTCTTTTTGAGGGGTCTAATACCCCCTTTATGATGGTCTAATAGAGAAAGAATTTCAATCGATTTTTTAGGTCCTTGTAAATATAACATTGTCTAATTTCGTCCTAAGTTTATTTCTAGATATCTATGCTGAGAGTTCTTCCCCAGGGAACCAGGGACAGTTTTTGAAACAAAACATAGAAATCAAGCAATTTTTTGAGGGATACATTCTTACCCCTTTTTTTTGTAAGCATGTTCCAAACACATCTATAGAAGCCCTTTCCTTAGACACTTTATGGCCCATAACTTCAAAAACAGTTCTTTGCTTACCCACCAATTGACCCTACTTATCTTATGCAGGGGGGTCTGTGATACCCTATGGTGGAATCCTAACCATCCTGACGAATGAAATGAAAACAACATAGTTCAGGTCCCTGTTTGGACGCCACTATGTCAGAGGTCAGCTGCTCAGGTCCAGGGGTCCCTGAAGGATGGATGATGTCGTGGGAGAGAGTGAGAGAGCCCCAAGATCCTTTCTGATCACCAGGCAGGCATCTCTGTCCTGTCAGTTTTGGTGTCTTTATTTATAGGTCAAAGTTAACATGGCATCAGAAATGGAATTTTTACAATGGATAGTTCTTTGTGATAAGATGTTTTTGGAAAATGTACAGAAACAGGTTTACAGAAGTCTTCTGCAGAACTACCCAGTTACAACTAAGAAAATAACATGTCATTTTTTTTAAAATATTTATTTTGAAGCATGAGTAGGAGAGTCAACTCTGGCTCAGTGTTCGAACCATTGATGCGAAACGTACCACCTAAGGTAAATGTCACAGTCATAGGTTTGTAGATACTCTTTATCCATCCTCATCACAGCTGCCAGGGTAAGGGAAGGTGTTTGTGGAATGTAGGCCTTAGGGAAGGGGCTGTATACACCACCAGTTAGCAAAGGTGTATGTAGTAACTTATGTTCTGCCCTTATCTGTTCCTTCTCTCTAAGTTAGGCTCTTTGTCTCCGGGCAAGACTTGATTTTCCAGTTATATTTTATTGCACAAAGGCCAACCATACCTTTAAAGAGTTTAGCTCATTTCCAATACATAGAATACTCTTTGAGTGCATTTACCTTTGTGTCTAGTTTTTATGATTTCTTGAATAGCTAGGGCATGAGAGACATTTTTGGTTAGTTGATTTACATGTTGAGCTGTATGAACATCTTGGACTAACGCAACGGTAGAAACAGAATGTACATGTAAAGGTCAATCTTTTATGAGTAAGGGTCATTAGCCTGTTCATAGCTCAAGGGAAAGTATGGAGGAAACAGGACCTGCCGGAGACACGATGTCTGCCCCATAATCAAAGAAGTTCCCACAATAAGTTCCTTCACAAGGTGTAATCATCATACCAGAGCCGGAATGGGGACAAGTCACTCCCTATATTGACTGACAAGGTACCTGGTGCAATTCTGATTAGGCATCCGTTGAATGTGTACATTGCTATTGTTAGTAATGATATTTAACAATATTTATTCTTCCGACTCCATGCGCATGGAATGTTTTTCCATTTCTTTGTGTCTTTCAATTTCCTTCACAAGTTTTCTGTAGTTTTCGTCATACAGATCTCCTATATCGTTGGTTAGGTTTATTGCTAGGTATTTTATGGGGTTTTTTTGTGTGCATTTGTGAATGGGATTAGTTTCTTGATTTCTCTTTCTGTTGCTTAACTATTGGTGTATAAAATGCAACCGATTTCTGTATGTTGATTTTGTATACGACAACATTGCTGAATTCATGGATCAGTTCTGTAGGCTTCTGGTGGAGTCTGTCGGTTTTCTATATAGAATATCATGTCTGCAAAAAGTGAAAATTTGGCTTTCTTGCCAATTCTTGCCTTTATTTCCTTTTGTTGCCTGATGGCTGATGCTAGGTCTCCAGCTCTATGTTAAACAATAGTGGCGAGAGAGGACATCCTTGTCATTTTCCTGATCCCAGGAGGAAGCTCTCAGTTTTTCCCCATTGAGGAAATGTTAGCTGAGGGCTTCTTACAGATAGCTCTTATGATGTTTAAGTAAGTTCCTTCTATTCCGACTTTCTCGAGGGTCTTTATTAAGCAGGGATGCTGTATTTTGTCAAATGCTTTTTCTGCATATCAGCAGGATCATATGATTTTTATCTTGTTCTTTGTTAATGTGATGTGTCACATTGATTGATTTGCAAATATTGAACCAGCCCTGTAATCCAGGAATGAATCCCATTTGATCATATGGTGGATAATTCTTTTTATGTGTTATTGATTTGATTTGCAAGTATCTTGTTGAGGATTTTTGCATCTGTATTCATCAAGGATATTGGCCTGTAGTTCTCTCTCAATTTTTTTCTCCTGAGTCTCTGGCTTGGGAATCAGCGTGATGACAGCCTCATAAAACGAGTCTGGAAGTTTTCCTTCGATTTCTACTTTTTGGAATAGCTTGAGAAAAGTGGGTGCTAATTTCTGTCAAACATCAGAATTTCAGGGAAGCCATCTGGTCCACGGCTCTTATTCATTGGGAGATTTTTGATAACTGATTCGATATCCTCACTAGTTATGGGTCTGTTCAGGTTTTCTATCTCTTCCTGTGTGAATTTTGGTAGTGAGTTTGTGTTTAGGAATTTGTCCATTTCTTCTAAGTTGTGTATTTGTTGGCATATAATGTTTTCATAGTATTCCCTGATAATTGTTTATTTCTGAGGGTTGGTTGTAATAAGTCCATTTTCATTCATGATTTGTCTGTTGGAGTGCTCACTCTTTTCTTTTTAGAGAAGCCTGGCAAGAAGTTTGTCAATTTGTTTATTTTTCAAAAACCAGCTCTGGTTTCGTTGATCTGTTCAACTGTTTGTTTGTTTGTTTGTTTGTTTTTTGTAGTCTATATTGTTTATCTGCCCTGATTTTTATTATTTTTCTTCTCCTACAGGGTTTGGGGTGCTCCTGTTGCTCTCCCTCTAGTTCCTTTAGGTGCACTGTTGGATTTTGTACTTGTGCTTTTTCTATTTTCCTGAAATGGGCCTGGAGCGCAATGTACTTTCCTCTTAGGACTGCCTTTGCCACATCCCATAGAGTTTGGATTGTTGTGTTTTCACTTTCATTTGTTTCCATATATTTTTTTAATTTCTTCTCTAATTGCCTGATTGGCCCATTCATTCTTTAGTAGGCTGTTCTTTAACCTCCATGTTTTTGGGGGTTTTCCAGGCTTCTTCCTGTGATAGATTTCAAGTTTCATAGCATTGTGATCTGAAAGTGTGCATGGTATGATCTCAATTTGTTGCGGACGAAATGACACAGAGGACAAGACACACACAAAAGACAGACACAGACACAACTCCGGCCAGAGGAACAATTCTCCGCAAGCCCCTCTTGCGGTTTATTTTATACCCCGGTAACTGGACACAAACTGAAACCTGCAAGATGCATTCCTTTACCAATTAAGAGCAAGTAGCCAAACACATTTCAAGGACAGGTGGGAGCAAAGGGAGGAAGTGACCACAACATGTTTACTAAGAGGCCTGCTCACAATTCCAGCCTTCTCCTTACTTCTAAGGAGGGCATGTTCCCTCGTTTGCAAGCGGACCATTAAACTTGGATACTGTGTGCAGGCCTCCTGGCAGAGCATCCTGTTTGCAGGAATGCCTTGCCCAGGCAGGGAGCCCCATGTGCAGGCACATCCCTGCGTCTCTAACCACGCTTTCTTGTGGTCACTGACAGGCTCCCACACAATTCTTTTATATTTATTGAGGGCAGCTTTATGTGATCTATCTTGGAGAATGTGCCATGCGGACTGAGAAGAAAGTGAATTCCATGGCCTCAGTATGTAGATTCTAAATATATCTGTCAAATCCATCTGGTTCAATGTGTCCTTCAAGTCCATTGTGTCTTTAGTTATTTTCTGTCTAGTTGATCTATCCATTGCTTTAATTGGAGTATTAATGACCCGTGCTATTAGCACATTCTAATCTATAAGGAACTCACTAAACTCCACACGTGAAAAACAAACAATCCAGTGAAGAAATGAGCAGAAGATAAGAACAGACATTTCACCGAAGAGGACATCCAGATGGCCAACAGACACATGAGAAGATGCTCAGCATCCCTACTCATCAGGGAAATACAAATCAAAACCACACTGAGATACCACCTCATGCCAGTCATAGTGGCTACAACGAGCAAATCAGAGGACTCTAGATGCTGGCAAGGATGTGGAGAAACGGGCACCCTCCTACAGTGTTGGTGGGAATGTAAACTGGTGCACCCCCTCTGGAAAACAGTGTGGAGGTTCCTCAAAATATCAACAATAGAACTCCCCTATGACCCAGCAATAGCACTGCTAGGAATTTACCTAGGGGATACAGGAGTGCTGACACATAGGGGCACATGTACCCCAATGTTCATAGCAGCACTCTGGACAATAGCCAAAACATGGAAAGAGCCTAAGTATCCATCAACAGATAAGGCTCAAGAAGATGTGGTTTATCTATATGATGGAATACTACATGTCAATTAGAAATAATGAAATCTGGACATGTGTAGCATATGGATGAAATTTGAGGATATTATGCTGAGCAAAATAAGTCAGGCAGAGAAGGACAGCTACCATATGTTTGCATGTATAGGAGGATTAAGAGGAATTTAACGGAGGAATGTGGGGAAGAAGAAGAGGGGAATTAGTGGGGGAGAGGGAGGTAGGCAAACCATGAGAGACTCTTGAATGCTGAGAACAAAGTGAGGACTGATGGGTGCGGGGGGAAGTGGGTGATGGGCATGGAGGAGTGCAGTTGTGGGGATGAGCACTGAGTGTTGTTGGAAACCAACCTGACAATAAACTATTTATAAAATAAAAAAAATAAAATTTATCTACACTTTCCAGTGGGAAAAGAAAACACCCATTTTTCTCAAGCTATTCCAAAAAGTAGAAATCGAAGGAAAATTTCTGGACTCATTTTATGATGTAAGCATCACTTTGATTCCCAAGCCAGACAGAGAGTCTAAAAAAAAAACAAAACACACACACACACACACACACAAAAACCGAAAAACTAAAAAACTACAGGCCAATATGCTTGATGAATACTGATGTAAAAATCCTCAACAAGATACTTGCAAATCAAATCCAACAGCACATAAAAAGAATTATCTGCCATGATCAAGTGGGATTCATTCCTGGGTTACAGGGCTGGTTCAATATTTGCAAATCAATCAATGTGACACATCACATTAACAAAAGAAAAGATAAAAATCATATGATCCTGTCGATAGATGCAGAAAAAGCATTTGACAAGATACAGAATCCCTGCTTAATATAGACCCTCAAGAAAGCCAGGATAGAAGGAACTTACTTAAACATCATAAGAGCCATCTATGAGAAGCCCTCAGATAACATCATCCTCAATGGAGAAAAACAGAGCTTTCCCCCTGGGATTAGGAAAATGACAAGGATGTCCTCTCTCACCACTATTGTTTAATATAGTGCTAGAAATCCTAGTATCAGTCATCAGGCAACAAAAGGAAATAAAAGGCATCAGAATTGGCAAGGAAGGAGCCAACCTTTTTCACTTTAAAAAAAAAATTTAAATTTATTTCTAGGAGAGAGAGAGACAGTATGAGCAAGAAAGGGTCAGAGAGAGAGGGAGACACAGACTCTGAAATAGGCTCCAGGCTCTGAGCTGGCAGTCAGCACAGAGCCCGACGCGGGACTCGAACCCACGAACCGCGAACCATGACCTAAGCGACAGTCGGACGCTTAACCGACTAAGCCACCCAGGCGCCCCAACCAACCTTTCACTTTTGTCAGATGACATGTTACTCGACATAGAAAACCCGACCGACTCCACCAGAAGCCTACTAGAACTGATCCATGAATTCAGCAATGTTGGATACAAAATCAACATACAGAAATAGGTTGCATTTTTATATACCAATAATGAAGCAACAGAAAGAGAAATCAAGAAACTGATCCCGTTCACATTTGCACTAAAAAAACATAAAATACCTAGCAATAAACCTAACCAACGATACAGGAGATCTGTATGATGAAAACTATAGAAAACTTGTGAAGGAAATTGAAGAACACACAAAGAAATGGGAAAACATTACATTGTCATGGGTCGGAAGAATAAATATTGTTAAATATCATTACTAACAATAGCAATGTACACATTCAATGCAATCCCAATCAACATTGCCCCAGCATTCTTCTCAAAACTTGACCAAACTATCCTAAAATTTGTATGCAACCACAAAAGACCTTGAAAGCCCAAGTAGTATTGAAGAAGAAAACCAAAATGGGCGGCATCACCATCTTAGACTTTAGCTTCTACTGCAAAGCTGTAATCATCAAGACAGTATGGTGTTGGCACAAAAACAGACACATAGACCAATGGAGTAGTTTTGACTACTCAGAATTGGACCCACAAATGTATGGCCAACTAATCTTTGAAAAAATGGGGAAAAGCATCCAATGGAAAAAAGACAGCCTCTTTAACAGATGGTGCTGGGAGAACTGCACATCAACATGCAGAATAATGAAACAGATAAGTTTTTCACACCATACACCAAAATAATCCCAAAATGGATAAAGGACCTGAATGTAAGACAGGAAACCATCAAAACTCTAGAAGAGAAAGCAGGAAACAACCTCTGTGACCTCAACTGCAACAATTTCTTACTTGACACATCCCCAAAGGCAAGGGAATCAAGAGCAAAAATGAATTACTGGGACCTCATCCAGATAAAAAGCTTCTGCAAGGTAGAGGAAACAATCCAAAAAAACTAAGAGGCAACCAACAGAATGGGAAGAGATAGTTGCAAATGACATATCATATATAGAGCTAGTATCCACAATCTATAAGGAACTCATCAAACTCCACACCTGAAAAACAATCCAGTGTAGAAATGGGCAGAAGATATGAACAGACACTTCTCCAAAGAGGACATCCAGATGGCCAACAGACACATGAGAAGATGCTCAGCATCCCTACTCATCAGGGAAATACAAATCAAAACCACACTGAGATACCACCTCATGCCGGTCAGAGTGGCTAAAATTAACAGTTCCGGAGACTCTAGATGCTGGCGAGGATGTGGAGCAATGATCACCCTCCTACACTGTTGGTGGGAATGTAAGCTGGTGCAACCCCTCTGGAAAACAGTATGGAGGTTCCTCAAAAAATTAACAAGAACTCCCCTATGACCCAGCAGTAGCACTGCTGGGAGTTTACCCAAGGGATATAGGAGTGCTGATGCATAGGGTACGTGTACCCCAATGTTCATAGCAGCACTCTCAATAATAGCCCAAACATGGAAAGAACCTAAGTGTCCATCAACCAATGAGTGGATCAATAAGATGTGGTGTATTTATACAATGGAATACTACATGACAATTAGAAATAATGAAATCTGGCCATGTGTAGCAACATGGATGGAATTTGATGGTGTTATGCTGAGCGAAATAAGTCAGGCAGAGTAGGACATATACCATATGTTTGCACATATAGGTGGATTAGGAGGCAGCTAACGGAGGACCACGGGGGAGTAGAAGGGGAAAAATAGTTGGGGAGAGGGAGGGAGGCACACCATGAGAGACTCTTGAATGCTGAGTATAACCTGAGGGCTGATGAGGGTGGGGGAAAGGGGAAGGGTGGTGATGGGCATGGAGGAGACCAATTGTTGGGATGAGTACTGGGGGTTTTATGTAAACTAACCTGACAGTAAACTATTTTTTTAAAAATTTTTTAGTGTTTTATTTATTTCTAGGAGACAGAGAGAGACAGCGTGAGCAGGGGAGGGTCAGAGAGAGAGGGAGTCACAGACTGAAAGAGGCTCCAGGCTCTGAGCTGGCAGTCAGCACAGAGCCCGACGCGGGGCTCGAACCCACGAACCGCGAGATCATGACCTAAGCAAATGTCGGACGCTTAACCGACTAAGCCACCCAGGCGCCCCGACAGTAAACTATTAAAGGAGAAAAAAAGAAAAGAATTTATTAGAAGGTATGAAGTTCCTTGATGGCTCGAGTCCCAGGGTCCTTCAGGGATCCCAAACTGGGGGTTATGACAGCCTTAGACATATTCTGAAGCTCAGAGATCTCAGAGATCTCAGGCTGGCGGAGTTGGAGACTGGGTTCTCTGAGGTGTGATTCCTGACCCCACCCTTGGCCATGTGGGGTTGTGCCTGGAACTTTTAATAGCAGTAGACACAATTATATCCCCAGTGCCCCTGCTGCCTCAGCACAAAAGATGGTGATCATCATCTAGAAACCCTAGATACTTAGAGAGACTGAGTTAGAACAGACTGGTTCCAGCCCTGATAGAAGGGAAAAATGAAAAGCAGGGGGTCCAGGGCCTCATCCCCACAGACACTCGATGGGAGAGAGCAGGGCACCTGTGTCTCGCACTGTGCCTCTCTGTTGGTCTCTCATCTGTGCTGGGAACAGCAGGGTAGCAGGAGTGAGGCCATGCAGAGTGTGGCCTTGGGCAGATCAGCACCACAGGCCCACCTGGGAGCTGTTCCACATGCAGGTGCCTGGGCCCTGCCTGGGCCTGCTGCACATGCTTCTGCATCTTGTGAAGTGTCCCTACGCCACCCCGTAGGGAACAGAGTGCTCACCCAGTTTCACAGGCTCTGCTGTAGACCACTATGGAAAATTTCACTTCCTCTGCTGCTCTCCCCATGTCCTTTCTGGCCACCTGGGTCTTGGGGCTTAACTGTTTTACCCTGGCCAATGAGCTTGATTCAGATTCTAGACCCTGTAATGACATGGGAAACATAGGTAAGACTAATTCTTTTTCACCAGCCCCAGGGGGTGATCAAATTCCCAGTAGGCATGGAAGAGGGCACTTGGTGGGATGAGCGCTGGATGTTGTATGGAAACCAACTTGACAATAAACTAAGGAGAAAAAAAATTCCCAGTAGGTACTGACTACACTGCACTGGTGGTAGAGAATGCACCATGGCCCCTCCTCCCTCATCCTGGGAGTGAGTCATCAGGTAAAGAAGAGGCACTGGATGGGATGATTCATGATGATTATGAAGAGTAGAGTTTCTACTACACAACTGAGGTGATTATGTATGGATTCAGGAGATCCACTAATTTTCCCTGGGTCTGTGACACAGTCACTCTCAGGCCCTCTGTCCTGTTAACACCTAGGCCCAGATAAGCAGGGAAGCCTAGTTCTGTCAGCCCTGTATCCACTCCTGATTCTCCCTGTGCAGAGATGCCTGGAGAGCTAGGTAGGACCGGTATTTGAGGACCTCAGATCTGGAAATCTGGACCAGACCTGCTCACTGTCCACGAGCATGGAGGAGATGTGACACAGACTAGAAAGGAGTTTGTGTCTCACTTCCCCATCTGCCTGTGTCACTGTGAGCATCACTACTGCTGTCCCACACCTGACAGTAATAGTCAGCCTCATCCTCTGCCTGGGCCCCACTGATGATCAAGGTGGCTGTATTCCCTGAGCTGGTGCCTGAGAATTTGTCAGGGATCCCTGAGGGCCAGTTGCTGCTATCATAGATGACAAGCATGGGGTCCTGGCCTGACTTCCTGGTGCCAGTGAACATATTTCCTTCCAATGTTCCTTCTAATCACTCCACAAGTGATTCTGGCTGTCTGTCTCAGGGTCACAGACACTGAGGGGGGCTGAGTCAGCTCATAGGAGGTGACAAAACCTGCAAGAGAGAAAAGGAGAGGTGGGTTTTAAGCTTTGTTTTCATTCTCAGCACACTCTCACCTGCAGGCTGAGCTCCAGGGATGCTCTAGACTTCTCCTTTCTCAGCCCTTTGGACTCATGGACCCAGCTGGCTGATGGAGCCTTTAAACAAATGAGGCCACCGTCATTGTTCTCTGGGTAGAGGCAGACACTCAGGACTCACACAGAGTGAGTGAGCACAGTGGGAAGATCTCACCCCTCCAGAATTTTCATTAGCATCCTGCCACCCCCACACGCAGCCCTCCTCTGAACCCTGGCTTGTCTCAGAAACTTGCTGCTGGGGTAAGTGTGAACAAGGGTTCAGCACCTGTGCAGTGAGCCAGGAGTCTGAGGAGGAAAGGGGTCCTGGCCATGGTGAAGGTGTCCTGATTCTGCTCCCAGGGTTCTGAGGCTGGGAGGCTGGTCCTCCCAGGCCATCTGATCCCCTTGCTGGAGATACCTGCTGTTCATGCAAATTATCTGTGACTGGGAGCTGCTGCTGAGTAGCTGTGTGGTTTCAGAGAGAGGCTCAGTCCCAAGGGACAAGGAGAGGCCAGGGCAAGCCCCTTGGAGACCCACCCTCAGCCCAGGGTACTGTGCTTTTTCACTCTCTAGTCCCATGGTTGAATCTGACTTTTCAACACCAGATTCTGTCCTGTCTTTGCTCTTAGGAAACCCTAGGAGGCTTAGGTCAGTGCAGTGTCCTACCCCAGATCACTGTTTGTGAGCATCAAACCTGAACAAAATTCTTCTCTTTCTATAGGCACATGGGGTTCTTAGAAGTCCTTGAATTGCCGTAGCTTTCTGACCATGGGGGAAGCTCCTAGGGCAGGTCATAAATGCTGTGCTCAGTATTTCCAGGGTGCACTCAGTGTCAGGTGCATACCCAGCTTGTGCCATGTATGATGATGACTAAGTTTAGCAGTAATGGGCTGGGCTGTAGAGGCATGAAGTACTGGACCTATGCTAGAGACAGGAGCACACTCTACAGGAAACAGTTCTAAGAGACACTGAATCAGGATTTTACATCCATGTTAAAGGTGATATAGCAGAAAACCTACACCTTTTCCCTCAGATGACAGGTCATGCTGACTAATGTCCCCTGATGGCAGGCTCACCTCTTGTCAAGTGGCTTTGCTTAGTGATCTCTGTTGTCCCTTGCTGGCCACCCACACTAAGGTTATAGAGGTGGATGGAAGCCTTTTGTCAAGATGGAGATTCAGAAGTCAGTGCTCAGATCCTAATTCCCTGATCCATGGACTGCTGACCCCAGGGGAGGAATTGCTCTTGTCTTTGTGGATACTTCTAGCTTCAAGACCAGGCAGGTGGGGATCAGGTTCTCCATGAAAATAGAGATAGTCTCCTCTCCACAATAGCTAAAACATGGAAAGAGCCTAAGTGTCCATCAACAGATGAATGGATCAAGCAGATGTGGTTTATCTATACCATGGAATACTACATGGCAATGAGAAACAATGAAATCTGGCCATGTGTAGCAACATGGATGGACCTTGAGGGTGTTATGCTGAGCGAAATAAGTCAGGCAGAGAAGGACAAATATCATGTTTGCACGTATAGGAGGATTAGGAGGAACTTAACGGAGGAACAAGGGGGAGAAGAAGGGCGGAAATGGTGGGGGAAAGGGAGAGAGGCAAACCATGAGAGACTCTTGAATGCTGACAAAAACTGAGGACTGATGGATGTGGGGGGGAGCGGGGATGGTCATGGAGGAGGGCACTCGTGGGGATGAGCACTGGGTGTTATGTGGAAACTAATTTGACAATAAACTATTGGTAAAAAAAAAAAAAAGAAAATAGAGATAGTCTCAATTGAGGAGAAGGTGGGGCCCCTTGAGGACTCATAACACATATCTCTAAGGGAGTAGGTAGTCATGTGTGGGGTTCCAGGACTTAGCACCCAGGACTCAGAGACTTGCCTCTTCCTGGTGCAGGCAGGTGGTCAGCAAAATAGGGCAGTGGTGGCTTCTGCTCCAAGGACGAGACACAAAACTTTATCCAACAAAGATTTACTCAGACCCACTTTGGTCTAGCAGAAATTTCATCCTGGAAATCAATGTGAAGAAAACAAAGTCCCTGCCTCAGAGTTTCCATGTTATAGGTGGGGGAGCATAATGGACACTCTTGCTTTGGTGATACAGCAGACAGCCTGTGCCACCTTCTACCTGTAGTATCATGACTTCTATATTCATTTAATAGCCAGACCATTGCTATTCTGAGGTCCTCAGAGGATTGACCCTGTGGCCCAGCACTTGCCCATAGAAATGTCAGTGTCTGGGATACTTTCCAGAGACATTTTTTTCTCATGAAGTAAAGAAACAAACTTGGTTTATGGAGTGCTTTTCCTCTTGAACATAGAGAATATAATAGCTGGAGCTGCAGCAGCCATCCTGATGTCTGTCGTCAACAAGAATGAAAAGCAAAGCCTCCATAGTAGTGATGGTAGAACAGAAAGTGAGAAGATTTGGGACTTCAAGGAATCGGTGAATATCTTGAGAAACACCATCTGATCCGGAACTTATTATCAGAAGAGAAAATAGTCTCCTGTTTTTTCCTGTGTCTGATCATCATGTGTATATTTTTCATTAAAATATTCTTAACCAGGAGGGAAATATTATTACAAATCAATTGCCAAAATTCAATTAGCCAAATAATGACTGGGGAAGTTCAGTAGTAGGTAATGTGCAGACAATTAAGATGTAAATCAGATGAAATGACAGGCAAGTATGGGGGGGGGAGGGTTGGTTGGAAGAGGCCTCCCAGAAGAGGTGACACTGGAGCTGCTGTCAGGATGGGAAGATGGAACAGGTGCCAGGTATGTGTTTGGAACAGCAGAGTCAGTCCTTGTGGGGAAGATTCCTGATCCTCTGAGGATGAAGGAGCAGTGAGAACCTAAGGTGTCTATGAATCAGAACTAGTTCAATTTCAAAGTGATATTTTCTCCTACGTTAAAAATTTCAGGGCTGCAGTGAAGTGTTTTCAGAATTCATTTTGCTGTTTGTTTCCACATTTACTGAATCACAGGAGTGATTCCTGTGGGAATTCCCCAGAAAACTGGAGGGGAAGCAGCAGACATTTTGTAGCTGACATCGAGGTTTATCTGCTGGGTCACTTCGTTGACATATGACAGTGACCACATTGCAATGGCTGCACTTCCATCCTTCTGCAGCTTCTGACTCCTGTGCCAGGTACGTGTGTTCACCATGACATCAAATGTCTGTGACACATCCTTTAATATCATATATTTATGCACGTACACATACATGAATATACTTAGGAATATGTGTGTACTGGATGTCATTCTTGGTTGGCCAGGAGCCACTTACGTCCATTTTATGACAAATGACAAGTGAGTATGGTTACCATAAGGAACAGCAGGACCAAATTCACAATCAGAATAATTGACAGGGATCATTGGTGTGAGATGCTCTTGAGGAAAAGAACTTCAGTCCCAGGTCTGAGTCTTTCTGGAGGTGAAGAAGGAGAGGCTGAGGGTGAGTGCTCAGGGTGTCTCTAGACATGCCTATCATAGAGGAGTCAGCCTCCGGAACACTGGTGGACAGTGAGGGCACTGGCATTTCCCAAGTGAAGCATTAATTGTGTCAGGACATCCATCCGTGTACCAGGTGACACTGTGTGTATGACCCTCTCAGAACGTGGTCCTTGCAGCCTGAGGAGATAGGATGCATCATTCTGACTTTCTTCTAATGACTAAACCTTGGACACTTGCTGACCCATAGGCTGGGTATCCCTGTGAGGCTCCACCTGGGCACCCCCAGTTTCTGTCCTATTGCTTTTGATGTAGCTCTGTTACCCCTGCTGGTGAAGGAGGACTCAGACCAGAAGCTTCCCTCCTACGGGTCACCCCACAGCACTTGTCAACTTCTCAGGCAGCTGCCACCTTCTGCCAGCCCAGCCCAGCATAGTCAGGCTACTTACAAGATGCATGGACGCAGGACAGGCATGATTTCTGGACTATATTCCAGCACTGAAATGCCTTGGACTGACCCATTGTTACAAAGGAGAGTGCAGGCTAAACTGGAATGCATTTGCAAAGGGTAATGGTCTAGGAAACCTGTGTGATATCTTATATCCACCCCTTTTTCTGTCTATTTAGGAATCCAGATTGATGTTTCCACATTCCAATTAGTGTAGTTGGGACATGGTGTGAATAGGTGTTACTCCTAGCATTAACGTTCACATATGCACCAAAATTTTTTTTATTATTACTACAATCTCTATTACTGGTATAGACAGTCCACCCACATTTTACTACAACCCACATCTCTTGAAGTTTTGGTGGGAGGACGTTTACACTAGCATAGTTGGTGGCTTGGATGAATTTGAAATTCTGCTAATTCAGACCTGGACATATAATTTCACATCATACATATTACACTTTCGCTATGCAGGGGCCTGGCCTACTTCTGACTAGATTTTATTTCCTTTATCTCCACAGGAAAGGATCGAATGCTTATTTCAACCCCAGCTGGTATTCTTACCATCGTGATTCTAAATTCTAGTTCAGACAATCTTGCTTATATCTGTATTGATTAAGCCCCCTGGCTGTTATTTCTTCTTCTTTCTTTTGGGGTGAATTCCTTCACTTTGTCATTTTGGATGAAGAAAAAAGTTAGTAAACTAAAAAATTAATACGAAAAAATTAAAAACAAACCCCAAAAAATCAAATAAAGGATGCTAGATTCTAGGTGTGTTTCAGTCTTCTTGTTGAAAGAAAATTGATGGAGTAGAGGAAAAAGGGAAAGAAAAATAAAAAAGGTAAGAAAAAAATTAAAAATTAAAAAATATATAATAAAATGGAATAAAGAAATAGAATAAAATTTTTAACAAAAACTGAAGGAAATAAAACTAAAATTTTCTTTCTGTATCTAAGAATGAAGAAGAAAAGGAAAAGAAAAGAAAAAAGTAGGCAAAAGCAGAAGAGAATAAAACGAACAAATAAACCAGCATGTGGAATGAAACTGAAATGAAGTTATATCCAGTTTCCTCTAGAACGGAAGCTATGAAGCCTTCCATAGTCTGTACACTAAGCAAATGGAGTGATTTGTGCTGGTTTTCCAGTGGATGTACTTGGAGGTCACAGTTGGGTGGAACTTGGTGCAATGGCTCCATTCTCCACTAGGTCGCGCTACTTAGCTTACGCGCACGCACACACGCTTGCTTGTATGTATGGGTGGGAGAGGTGGAGTGGCTTCACCCAACTCCCCTAGTCTCTGGCACATGAACTTCACTCTCTTACTGACCCATGATCAAGAACCTCTCCTTTGTCTCAGGCCTCCCTCTACTCCCTGTCTCTATCCTATTCACATCCAAGCTGTCCACCTGCCTGGCCCCACCTCTCTCTAGAGTTTTATCTCAGATGGTGCTGTGTTTCAAAATCCCCACTTCAGAGACCCCCACAGTTTGAAACTGTGCATACTCTTTGAAGGAGGGTCCCACTGAGCAATGGCTGGGTGTCCGCTTGTCCCAGAAAACATTCGTGCAACTGTGTAGCAGCAGAGGTTCAGAAATTACGGCAAGTCACAACACACAACTGGTGCCAGGTTTTACTGCATTCTGGCATCTTTGTCCCAATACCACCAAACGTGGCTGCTCTCTGGGGTCTCTGGGTGCCCTTTGCCTGTGGTGAGGCATATGACTTCTACCAAATGCACTCTAAACAGGGGAACTGCTTCTCCTCATGTGGCACAGGGACCCCTCAGACCATGCTGCCTGCTCCTGGGAATTCTCCTGACTTCCTTACCAGAGAAGGGGGAGAAGGGGGGTGCATTGGTACTGTGCAAGAAAAATATTCCCTCTGAAAGTAGCTAGAGAGAAAGAGAAAGAGTGAAAACACTCACAGGGAACTGAGCAAGAAATCTGTTCCCCAAAATCATTGATGGAGACAAAGGAGAGGGTTTTAATACCACCAGGATTAGATAACAGTGGAGCACAGAGTCTGAGGGAAGGTTTCCTTTTGTATTTTATGGAAAAATGACAAAGTGGAGAAATTCATGCACAAGGAAAAAAAAAAAACAGGAAGAATTAACTGCCAGGACTTTAATCAATACAGGTATAAGTAAGTAAGATGTCTGAACTAGGATTTAAAATAACAATTATAAGGATACTAGCTGGGCTTGAGAAAAACATAGAAGACACTAGAGAACTGCAGAGGTAAAATAACATCTAGCCAGGCTGAAATTTAAAAATGTTATAACTGACATGCAAACCTGAAAATTCCATGATAACAAAGATCAATGGAGCAGAGGAATGAATCAATGATACAGAAGATAAAACTATGGAAAATAATGAAGCTGAAAAGAAGAGGGAAGGAAAGATATTGGACATGAGCATAGACTTAGGGAACGCAATGACTCCTTGAAGTGTAATAACATTCATATGATAGGAGTCTCAGATGATGAAGAGAGAGAAAAAGGGACAGAAGGTTTATTTGAGCAAATTATAGCTAAAATCTTTCCTAATCCGGTAAAGGACAAAGACATCAACATCCAAGAAACACAGAAAACTAAATTCAACAAGAGCCAGCCATCACCATGACATATAATAATGAAATTTACAAAATATGAGACAAGAGGACAACCAGATGACCAACTGACACATGAAACTATGCTCAGCATCCCTTATCATCAGGGAAATGCAGATTAAAACTACACTGAGTTACCTCCTACCGCCTGTCAGAGTGGCTAAAATGAACAAATCAGGAGACTCTAGATGCTGGCGAGGATGGGGAGAAACGGGCACCCTCATACACTGTTGGTGGGAATGTAAACTGGTGCAGCCCCTCTGGAAAACAGTGTGGAGGTTCCTCAAAAAATTAACAATAGAACTCCCCTATGACCCAGCAATAGCACTGCCAGGAATTTACCCAAGGGATACAGGAGTGCTGATGCATAGGGGCACACGTACCCCAATGTTCATAGCAGCCCTTTCAACAATAGCCAAATCATGGAAGGAGTCTAAATGTCTATCAACTAGATGAATGGATCAAGAAGAAGTGGTTTATCTATACAATAGAATACTACATGTCAATGAAGAAGAATGAAATCTGGCCATTTGTAGCAACATGGTTGGAACTCGAGGGTGTTATGCTGAGCGAAATAAGTCATGCAGAGAGAGACAGATAGCATATATTTTCACTTATAAGTGGAACAGAAGAAACTTAACAGAGGACCATGGGGAAGGAAAAGGGGAGAAAATAGTTGGGGAGAGAGAGGGAGGCAAACCATGAGAGACTCTTGAATACTAATAACAAACTGAAGGGGAAGGGTGGTGATGGGCATGGAGGAGGGCACTTTTGGGATGACCACGGGGTGTCATATGGAAACCAACTTGACAATAAACTATAAAAAAAAAAAAGAATCCTGAAATCAGCAAGGAAAATATAGTCCTTAATCTAAAAGGGAAGACAGATACGGTTCACAGCAAATCTGTCCACAGAAATTTGGTGGGCCAGAAGGGAATATCATGCTATATTCAATGTGCTGAATGAGAAAAATATGCAGCCAAGAATACTTTATCCAAGACTGTCATTAAGAATAGAAGGAGATATCAAGGGTTTCCCATACAAGCAAAAACTAAAGGAGTTTGTGACTATTAAACCAGCCCTGCAAGAAATATCAAAGGGGCCTTTTTGAGTGGTGAAATAAACGATCAAAAGCAACAAAGACTAGAAAGGAACAGAGGGTATCACCAGAAACACCAATTTTACATGTAACACAATGGCAATAATTCATATCTATCAATAATCACTCTGAATGTAAATGAACTAAATTCTCCAATCAAAAGACATAAGATATCAAAATGGATTTAAAAAAAAGATCCATCTATATGCTGCCTATAAGAAACTCATTTTAGACCTAAAGACACCTGTAGATTGAAAGTGAGGAATGGAAACATCTATCATGCTAATGGACCTTGAAAAAAAGCCAGAGTAGCTATGCATCTATAATACAAGCTAGATTTTAATCTAAAGAGTGTATGTAATAAGAGATGAAGAAGAGCATTACATCATAATTAAAGGGGCTATGCAGTTAGAATATTTAACAATTGTCAATTTTTATGCCTCCAATGTAAAGCACCCAAATATATATATATCAATAACAAATATAAAGAACCTCATTGATAATAATATGATAAGAGTAGGGACTTTTTTTTTTTTTTACAAATAGTTTACTGTCAAATTAGTTTCCACATAACACTCAGTGCTCATCCCCACAAGTGTCCTCCTCCATGCCCATCACCCCCTTCCCCCCCACATCCATCAGTCCTCAGTTTTTGTCAGCATTCAAGAGTAAGAGTAGGGACTTCTATACCCCAATTACTGCAGTGGACATATCATCTAAGCAGAAAATCAACAAGGAAGCAATAACTTTGAATGACACACTGGACAGGATGCAGTTAACAGATATATTCAGAACATTTCATCCCAAAACAGCAGAATACACATTCTTTTCATGTGGACATGGAAAATTCACCAGAATAGATCACATACTAGTCACGAATCAGCCTTCAACAACTACAAACAGAAAGAGATCATATCATGCATATTTTAAGTCCACAGTGCTATGAAACTTGAAGTCAACCACAATAAAAATTTTGGAAAGTCCACAAACACATGGAGGTTGAAGAACATCCTACTAAAGAATGAATGAGTTAACTAGGATTTTAAAGAAGAGATTTAAAAAAAGTATATAGAAGCAAATGATAATGAAAATATGATAGTCCAAAACCTTTGGGAAGCAGCGAAGTCAGTCCTAAGAGGAAAGTAGATTGCAATACAGTGCTACCTCAAGAAGCACAGAAAGTCTCAAATACATAACTGAAACCTACACCCAAAAGAGGTGGAAAAGAAACAGCAAATAAAGCCTAAGGTCATTAGAATAAGAGAAAGGATAAAGATTTGAATAGAAATAAACGATATAGAAACAAAAAAGTAGAATTGATCAACAAAACTGGTTCTTTGAAAGAATTAATAAAATTGATAACTGCTAGCCAGCCTTATCAAATATAAAAAGGAAAGGGACCAAATAAATAAAATCACGAATGAAAGAGGAGAGATCACATCCCACTCCACAGAAATGCAAACAGTTATGAGAATATTATGCCAACAAACTGGGCAATCTGGAAGAAATGGACAAATTTCTAGAAATATACAAAGTTCCAAAACCGAAACATGAAGAAATAGAAAATTTTAAAAGACCCGTATCAAGCAAAGAAATTGAATTAGCAATCAAAAATCTCCCAACAAATGAAAGTCCAGGGCCAGATGGCTTCCCAGGGGAATTCTACCAGACATTTAAAGAAAAGTTCGACGCCTAGGTGGAGCAGTTGGTTAAGCATCCGACTTCAGCTCAGGTTTGTGAGTTCAGTCCCTGTATCTGGCTCTCTGCTGCCAGCATAGAGCCTGCTTTGGATCATCTGCCCCTCTCTCTCTGCCCTTCCCTCTCTCGTTCTCTCTCTCTCTCTCCCTCTCATTCTCTCATTTCTCCCAATAAATAAATAAATAAATAAACTTTTAAAAATATATTTAAAAAGTAAAGAAGTAATACCTATCCTTCTTAAATTGTTCCAAAAAATAGAAATGGAAGGAAAACTTCCAAACTCCTTCTATGAAGCCAACATTACCCTGAATTCAAAACCAGACAAGGACCTCGATTTTGGAGAATTACAGGCCAGTAGCCCTGATGAACATAGATGCAAAAATTCTCAAGATATTAGCAAATCGAATCCAACAGTACATTCAAAGAATTATTCACCACGATCAACTAGCCCACAGGGCTGGTTCAATATTCACAAACCAATCAACGTGATATACCACATTAGTAAAAGAAAGAGTAAGAATCATATGATCCTGTCAATAGATGCAGAAAAAACATTTGATAAAATACAGCATCCTTCCTTGATAAAAAACCCTCAACAAAGGAGGGAAAGGTGGAACATATCTCAAGATCATCAAGGCCATATATGAAAGACCCACTGCTGATATCATCCTCAGTGGGGAGAACCTGAGAGCTTTTCCCCTACAGTCAGGAACAAGACAAGGATGCCCACTCTCACCATTACTATTTAACACAGTCTAGAAGCCGTAGCCTCAGCAATCAGTCCTTCTGGCTCTGCACTGCATTATTTCTTGGTCCTCTCTCTCTGCTCTCCTGAGTAAGTGAGTGTGATAGGGGTGTCCTGCCCCTGTAGAAGGGGGCAGCTGAGTCTTCTAGAGTCCACAATGCCCGCAGGTTTAGGAGACTGTGGGACTCATTCTTAAGGTTTCCACCCCTGCAGCATTCCCTGAGCTGAACTCAGAGTCAAGGTCATGCTCAGGGTCCTGTGGAGGCTGAGCCTGTAGACAAGGCCTGGGATGCAGCATCTATGTAGAGAGTGAGGAGGGGGAGCAGGAGGGAACTGGCCACGGTGGGGATCCCAGAGTCCTGTGTTCTGAGCCCACAGCTGAGACTGGCCAATCCAAGCCTCCCTCGTGCCCTCACAGGTCCCCATTGAATATGCTCATTCTCTGGCTGGGGGAGGGAATCTCTGTTGTCTTGGCCAGCTTCTTGTGGAAATTGTCTTGGTGGACTTCTGGCTCTTGAGGAACTATGCTCACCTCTTGGCTCATTAGGGGAGCCCTTGTCACTCTGTGTTTGAAAATGTTAAAAGGTAGAGAGAGGATGAACATGTGAGGGCATTTCTGTAGCTGTTCTCCTGAAATGTGTCCTGTGAGTATTTCTTCTTTGTGTGCATAAAATACATAACAGAAAAGTTTCCTTTCTAATTATTCTTAAGGATTCAATTCATCTCATATTTTCTGTCTGTTCCCTGTGAATGTTTTATGTTCCACATTATGGAGCAGAATGGGGTGGTAATTGTGCTGCAATTTGGTTTTGATGTCAGTGTCATTTCCTTTACTGTAGGCTTCTTATACGCAGCATATAATTGAGTGTTGCTATGAAACTCAATCTGACAATTCCTGTCTTTTAACTGTGTTTTAAAAAATGTTTATTTATGTACTTTTTAGAAAGAGAGAGCAAATGTGTAAACATGTGTAAGTGGAGTAGGGCAGAGAGAGGAAAATAGAGAATCCCAAGCAGGCTCCATGTTGTCAGCATGAAGCCTAATACTGGACTTGAACTCACAAACCATGACCTGAGATCATGAGATCATGATCCAAGGCAAAATCAAGACTCTGATGCCTAACTGACTGAACCACCCAGGCACCCCTAATTGTGGTTTTTAGGCCATTTCTTGAATGGATTAGTAATATCATTTCAATATAGCAACTTGCTTTTATTTTCTTGTCCCATGTGTTTGTTGTTCTCTCTTTCCATGTATCCCTCTTTTTTTACTTGATTAATGGAATATTTTACATGATTCCATTCTCTCTCTCTCTCACTCTTGCTTATGAGCTATAAGTTCTTGTGTCTTATTACCAGTGAAGTACAGTAGTCTACATTTCCGTGATGCTACTATGTTGCATGGAGTGTAACAACTGCTGTCTCTCACTTCTCAGCATACTTACTATGACTTTCATACATACTATTTAACCTAGTTAGAAATTCCAACATACATAGTTATTATATTTACTGTACACAATGAATTATCTTTTTAAAGAGATTTACCCCTATAGTTAGCACTTCTGATTTTTACATTCCATTTGAAGATTCACATTCTTTCTGGAATCATGCCTGCCTAAGGGGTGTCCATTATTATTGCTTTCATTATGGGTCAGCTGTGCTCGCTTCGGCAGCACATATATTATGGGTCAGCTCATGAAAATCTCTGTCAGTTTTCCTATGGGTGAATATTTTTATTTATACTTCATTTTAAGAGATATTTTCCATAGATGAAGAATTGCTTTCCCCCTTCTTTCAGTAATTTAGAGATGTTAATCCATTGTCTCTCACTGGCAGAACCCTCCTCTTTGTTCCCCTGAGTGCAGAGCATCTTTTCCTCTGGCTGCTTCTAAGATGGTCTCCTTTCCACTGCAATGAATGTTTGATATTGATAGGGTTGTTTTTGGTTTCTTTCTTCTTTTTTTTCCTGTGGCTATGTTTCAAGATTTTTGGACCTGCCCCTATTGAGTTTCATCACATTTAGAACCTTTTGGCCACTAACTTTCAAATACTTTTCCATTTCTGCACCTCCACTTTCTCCCCTTTTCTGACACAATCACATCATTTTCCTTTGCTAACAGTGTCCTGCAGGTTGGATTCTCTGTTCAATTTTAAATCTTTTTCCTGTTTTTCACTTTGCACTCTCCACACTGTGTCTTCAGATTCCCTCATGAATGCTTCCTCTAGAAAACCTCCTAAAGTGTTTTACCCAGGAGGGGCTGGGCCAGGACCAGGACCTAATCCTAAGGGCTGATCAGCAGGTGCTCAGAGATGTGGGAGAATGGGAGCCAGGCCATGGAAGGAGGATGTGTGTGCCACTGTCCATCTTTCTCTGTCACTTGAGTCTTTTCCAGGCAGTCCTACTTCTGTATTAAGTGGCACAGCAATGGTCAGCCTTGTCCTGGTTCTCTTTTCTGTTCATGCTCAGGGAGATCATGTCCTTAAGTTCCATCCTCAGATTTGGACTCAGATGATTGCTTATATCTGTATGTATAACCAGCTCAGGGACCTGGTGTGGTTTCTCCTGGTACGAAGAGGTATGTTCACGCCTGGGCTTATCTCCAAAGCTGGGAACAGGTGCTCTCCAGGTCACCCTCAGGGCCACTGACATAGAAGGAAGCAGCTTCAGGTCAGTGATGGCACAGAGCCTGTAAGAGAGGAGAGGAGAAGGGTCAGGAAGAAGATAGGAAGGCTGAGTCAGAGATTACTGTCCTAGCACTGAGGGAGGAAGCAATGTGGACACAGGTGAGTGGAGGGCCCAGACCCCATGGGCCCTGGGTGGGAGAGGGCAGGGCACCTGTGCCACACACTGTGCCTCCCTGTGGGCCTCTCACCTGTGCTGGGAGCAGCAGGGGAGCAGGAATGAGGCCATTCAGAGTGTGGTCCTGGGACTAGGAGCACCATAGTCTCACCTGGGAGCAATTCCACATGCAGATGCTCAGGCCCCACCCCGACCTGCAGCTGCATATGTGTCTTGAGGAGACCTCCCCCCCAGGGGACTGTGTGCTCACTGAGCATCACAATTTGGGGGTCTAGTTCACAGTGGAAAATCTCACTTCCTCTGCTTATCTCCTACTTGGACATGGGGCTTAACTGTTCTGCTCTGGTCAAGTGAGCTTGATTCAGTGTCTATATCCTGTAGTGATGTGGAGAAAATGGGTTAATAACTCATTCACCAACCACACGGAGTGTGTGCTGTGGATGGGATGAGACCCCAGGAAACATGGGCTGCATGACTCTGGTGGCAGAGAGGGTGCTTTGTCTGCTTTTGTCTCCTCTTGGAGTGAATCATCATGTGCAGGAGTGGAGGGCATTGACTGGGGCATTTCATGGTGACTACACAGGAAGCTGGGTTTCACTATACACTGGGGGCAAGCAGGGATGTGTATGGGTTTAGGAGATCACCTAATATTCCCTGGGTCTGTGATTACAGTCATAAGTGCACCAGCATTTATGTATTACACCAGTATTATAGTCATAAATACAATTCAGCAGACCTGATAATGGATCAACTTTCCAGAATAAAGGTCTAGTACTACCAATGGGCAGGGATGGTGATTAGCTCAGGTATTTGCTGTGGGAAGGGGATATGGGGTGGGTGGTGGGGTAGTCAAAGAAATGAGCAGCATAGAAATAACAGGTATTTCTTCCTAATGTTGTAGGAATGTGTTTGGATGTATATTGATCATAAGTTTCTGTTTAGTTCTCCTGCTGCATCCAATTATCCACTAACATCAGACTAACCACTAACAACTACTACAGCAGTTGACTTTATTTCTCAATATTGAAGTCATAGAATATCAATCTAGCTGGGACAAAAATGAATATCCCTAACAGAGAAAAATGTATTTTGTATCCTCTTGCGGGGGAAGGGCTGAATATGTCTGTAATTGTTCACTGGGTGGTTTCATCATATTCGATGGAAGCATGGCTGCTGACATTCTCTTAACTGGAGACTATGGTTTGTGGGATGTGGGTGGATTTCATATGGATGAGGAGTGACTGTGGTGGCTTATTAAGTGTCAACATTGACAGGCTGAACTGTTTTTCATAGAATTATTTTCTATGTTTCTGGGTAAAGTGTGTATAAAAGATTCTTGTACAAGATTTGGGGGATTGAAGTGAGGCAGCAGCCAATTTGTGTCCCACTCCATGCTTGTGTATCTTCAGGTCACTTTGTAGGAGGAGGCAACTGCCAAATGTCCTCCATTCACCCTCAGGATGGATGTGACTCTCCAACTGTCTGTCAGAACCCAGAGCACCTAGTGTGTCTGCATCTTATCTCATTGTATAAAAATGCAAGGAATGGTCTGATCTGTCTGGGGATTGGACAAGCACATTGGTGATCTGGGGGAAAAACTCCAGCTCTGTGAGTACACAGTGGCCTCCTCAGATCCCTGAGGACCCTGTCAGGGATGACAGCCATCCTAGATTAGATTCCAGGAAGCAGACTCTGAGATGAAGAAGTGCATATGCAGGACACCTGGAAGGAGGAGGGAGGTCAGACTGGGCAGAATGAGAAGCAACTCACAGAGAGTGAGACATCAAATGAGGCCTCATTCCTGCAGGGAGCTCTAAACCTGGGACCTTTCAGGACGTGAAAGTAGGGCAGGACCTTGGCATCTAGGGCTCAGATCATTTAACTGAGCTCCCTGAGAAAGGACATAAACCTGGCAAGGCAGTTTTCTCAACCAAGAGCCGTTGGCAGTGAGGAGCACCCCTGTGAGCTGTCAGAGGCTCCAGGTAGTAGTGGGTGGGTGTGATCCCAAAAGAGGTGTGGGTGATGCCACTGTGTACTGCACTCAGGCAGATGTGGTTCCACAAATGACACCAGGGCTTCAGGGCCTCGGGTGAGCTGGGACATTTTGGGCTTTAATCCTTGACAGTAGTGAGAGCAGTAGCCCACAACTGGCACATGGAAGTGCAGAGATAATGGCACTGGACGAAGGTCTCCCTCTGTCTTTTCTCTCCAGACCCTCTGTCCCCAGTTCACACTCAGGCCCAGAGAAGCAGGGCAGCATACTGCCGTCAGCCGCAAATGCACTCCTGACCCTCGCTGTGCAGAACTTCCTAGAGACTGGGTGGGGAGGGAAGTGGGGGGAACTCAGTTCTGGAGACCTGGGCCAGACCTGCTCATTGCTTTGTGCACAGACCTCAGTGGGCAGGAAGAGGGCATGACAGAGACGGAGAAGAGGTTTGTGACTCATTTCCCCATCTGCCTGTGTCACTGTGAGGATCACTACTGCTGTCCCACACCTGACAGTAATAGTCAGCCTCGTCCTCGGCCCGGGCCCCGCTGATGGTCAAGGTGGCCGTGTTCCCTGAGTTGGTGCCTGAGAATCGGTCAGGGATCCCTGAGGGCCGGTTGCTATCATTATAGATAATCAGCACAGGGGTTTGGCCTGACTTCTGCTGGTACCAGTGAACATTTTTACTTCCAATGTTGTTTCCTCCACACGTGATCCTGGCCGTCTGTCCCAGGTTCACGGACACTAAAGGTGGCTGAGTCAGCACATAGGAGGCCACAGAACCTGCAAGAGAGAAGATGAGAGTTGGGTTTCCGGCCTGGGGTGTCATCGTCTGAACTCTTCCACCTGCGTGGCTTAAGTGTAAGTGATTCTCTAGCCCCCAGTTTCCACCCTGCTGTCATCTTAGCTCCTGGGGTCCATGGGCCTACCTGGTGGATGGAGCCTTTGAACAAATGAAAACCACCCACATCCTTTCCCTGGGCAGTTGCCGCCCTTCAGGGCTCACACAGATCAGTGAGCACAGTGGGGGGCTATCACCCCCAAGCCCCTCATCCCACTGCAGGGTCTTGAGCATCCTGCATCCCACTGACATTCCCCTGCTGAGCTCAGAGTCAGGGCCAGGCTTGTCCCAGAACCCCAGGTCTGGGGTGGGTATGAGGCTGGGCACAGTACCTATGCAGTGAGCGAGGAGGCTGAGGAGAAGAGGGGTCCAGGCCATGGTGGAGATGCCTCAGTTGTGATCCCTGAGTCCTGAGACTGGGCAGGGTTCCTCCCAGGCCTGATTTATACCCTTGCTGGAGACACCTGCTGCTCATGCAAATCTGCCAGGGCTCAGGAGCTGGTGCTGAAGAGCCTTGTGGTTTGAGAAATGGGCCCAGACCTGTGGAACACAGATATGGGAAGGGAAGCCCCTGGAGAGCCACCCTTAGCCCAGGAGATTCTGCTTCACACTCTGATCCCATAGTCTGGGATCCATAACTGGATCCCTCTCCTTGTCCTGTCCAGGCTCCTGGTTGGGTGTGGTCACAGCAGAGCTCAGAGTTGGAGTCTGAACTTATTACAGAATATTTATTCTTTAAGTGAATAGGGGCATTTAGGTCAGTACAGTGTCCTACCCCAGGTCTATGTTGGGGAATTTCAAAACCTGAACAAAATTTCTCCCTTGTCTAGTGCACATGGAGTGTTGGGGAACCATTGAGGTGCTATAGAATTGTGTCCTGAGGGAAAACTCCAGGGACAGGTTGTGCATCACATGCCTCAGTATCCCCATGGTGTACTCAATGCCAGAGACAGACCCAGCTTGTGGGTGTTTTGACTGAGTTTAGTAGGTACGGGCTGGGCTGGAGAGGCAGGAAGTACTGGACCTGTGTTAGAGATAGAGGCAAATTCTACAGAAGACAGATGTAAGAAACACTGAATCAGAATTTTATATCACTGTCAAAGCTGATACTGTTAGAAACCTACACCTTTTTCTTCTGGTGTCAGATCATGTTGACCCATCTTCCATCTTGTTAGAACATCTGATGCCCAGACCCTCCCCACATGCAGGTGGCTTTGCCAGATGATCTCTGATGTCCCCTAGTAGACCCTCCACGTTGGGTACTTCAGGAGCAGGGAAGTCCTTTGTCCAGATAGAGATGCAGAACCCAGTGCACAGTCCTGCTTCCCTGATCCCTGGACTGCTGATCCCAGAGGAAGAACGGCTCCTCTCTGTGGGGCTCCTGCCAGACTCAAGACAGGCAGGAGGAGATCAAATTATCCATGAAAATAGAAACAGCATAATGTGAGTAGGAGAAGGCAGGACCCATTTGAGATATCATTTCTCATATCTTTGTGGTGGTGTTTGGTCATGGGTGTGCTTCCAGGGCACCAGGTGACATAGGACTCATGTAGGCCTCTTACAGGTGCTGGGTGCAGGTGCACAAAATGAGGTGGTGGTGGTGGCTACCACTCCAAAGACAGACCCAGAGAACACTCACCCAACCATCATATATTCAGATTTACTTCAGTTGGTACATTCTGTCCTGAGAAATGAGTGTGAACGTGACAGATCTTATTAATTACCTTCCTGTGTATGGAGCAGCACAGTGGATACATTGGGTAATGCAATAGACAGTCTCCAAACCCTTCTACTTGTATCTTGTGTCTATATTCATTTAGAAGCCACACCATTACGATTTTTAACTCCCTCTTGAGCAAGACTGACCTTGTGGGCCAGATTTGGTACATGGATGTGTCAGTCTCTGGGGTCCCGTCTGGGAACTTTTCTTCTTGTGAATGATGAAACATACCTTATATGTAGTGAGTACCTTTTCTCTTTAACATGGGTGTGATAGATGGAGCTGTAGCAGCCATCTCCAGGTCTGTTGTTAACAACAGTGAAAAGAAAAAACCTCCATGGTGGTGATGGTGTGACAGAAAGTGAGCAGATGTGGGACCTCATGGAATGGCTGACTACCTAGAGAAATGCCATCTGACTTCAGAGTTCTTTTTGTGGAAGAAAAATAACCACCTGAGTGTTCATGCCTCTGTTGGAGATGTACATGCATTGTATAAGAATTTTGTGACCAGTTAGGATAATAATTAACACAGAACAATCAACTAATAAATATAGTGTTAGGGGAACATGCGTAATGTTGGGTGATGTGCAGATAATGTATTAGACAAAATGATAAGTAAGTGCTGTGTGGTGAAAGACTGGAAAAGGCCTCTTTGCAAAGATGATTGTGGAGCTGCTGTCAGGATGGGAAGAAGGCACAAGAACTAAAGAGTGTGTTTGGACGGAATGGGAAAAGATAGTTGCAAATGACATATCAGATAAAGGGTTAATATCCAGAATCTATAAGGAACTCACCAAACTACACGCCGAAAAACAAACAACCCAGTGAAGAAATGGGCAGAAGATATGAACAGACACTTCTTCAAAAGAGGACATCCAGATGGCCAACAGACACATGAAACGATGCTCAGCATCCCTCCTCATCAGGGAAATACAAATCAAAACCACACTGAGATACCACCTCACACCAGCCAGAGTGGCTAAAATGAGCAAATCAGTGGACTCTAGAGGCTGGCGAGGATGTGGAGAAACGGGCACCCTCCTACACTGTTGGTGGGAATGTAAACTGGTACAGCCCCTCTGGAAAACAGTGTGGAGGTTCCTCAGGAAACTAACAATAGAACTCCCGGGGCGCCTGGGTGGCTTAGTCGGTTGAGCGTCCGACTTTCACTTAGGTCATGATCTCGCGGTTCGTGGGTTCGGGCCCCGCGTCGGGCTCTGTGCTGACTGCCAGCTCAGAGCCTGGAGCCTGTTTCAGTCTGTGACTCCCTCTCTCTCTGACCCTCCCTGCTCACGCTGTCTCTCTCTCTCTCCTAGAAATAAATAAAATATTAAAAAAAAAAAGAACTCCCCTATGACCCAGCAAAGCACTGCTAGAAATTTACCCAAGGGATACAGAAATGCTGATGCATAGGAGCACATGTACCCCAATGTTCATAGCAGCACTCTCCACAATAGCTAAAACATGGAAAGAGCCTAAGTGTCCATCAACAGATGAATGGATCAAGATGTGGTTTATCTATACCATGGAATACTACATGGCAATGAGAAAAATGAAATCTGGCCATGTGTAGCAACATGGATGGACCTTGAGGGTGTTATACTGAGCGAAATAAGTCAGGCAGAGAAGGACAAATATCATATGTTTGCACGTATAGGAGGATTAGGAGGAACTTGGCGGAGGACCAAGGGGGAGAAGAAGGGCGGAAATGGTGGGGGAAAGGGAGAGAGGCAAACCATGAGAGACTCTTGAATGCTGACAAAAACTGAGGACTGATGGATGTGGGGGGGAGGGGGGATGGGCATGGAGGAGGACACTTGTGGGGATGAGCACTGAGTGTTATGTGGAAACTAATTTGACAATAAACTATTTGTAAAAAAAAAAAAAAGAGTGTGTTTGGAGTCAGTCCCTGTGGAGAAGAGTTTGGTTTATCTGAAGATGCAGGGACAGTGACGACCTTAGGTGTCTGTGATTCAAAACTATTTGAGTTCCAAGATAATTCTTTTCTTATAACTTTGGAGGCAGGAGTGATGTATTAGAATTCTTATTGCTCTGTGTTTCCAGGTAGGTAGAATCACAACAGAAGTCCCTATGTAAGCTTCCCTACAAACTGAAAAGGAAGCAAGAGCCTTTTTGTAGCTGACTGTCACTGTTGCTTATCTGCAGATCACTCATGTATGTATGTTCCACATGACATCAAGTTCCTGTCACACATCACTTCATCCCATATATTTATACATATTCACAGATAGGCATATATTGTATTTGTGCACATATATACTAATTGTGTCTGCTGTGTGTGCCTGGAAATGTATGTGTGTATATATGTATAGATATGTTTACAATATATACATATATATTATGTATCAATTATGAACTCTGATTTGGGTACTAAAGTTGTAGTTGATGGGATCCTTGAGTTTTTAGGAGACGTGAAGTTCCATTTCATCACCAGTGGTTACCATACTGAATATCAAGACCAAATCAGTGTTCAGACTCACTTGACAGAGGACGTTGATTTGAGTTAGTCAATAATGGTGTTCTTAGAACTGAAACAGATAGGCAACTTGATGATTCTTTTACATCCATATAAAAAGAAAGCTCCATTTGGCAAACACTTTGCTTGCTACTGGACTTAAAAGAGATGGTATGCTCTTTAGAAGCCACTACCATGTGACGTGAGGTGCCTGTATAAATCAGGTGTTATTTGACCAATCATGCATGGATTTGGGCATTCACAGCAGCTCTCCATCATCAAACAAAAGAAGTAAATTTGAGATCAGGCTTTACCAGGTCCTGAAGGAACAAGTGAGTTGCATGAAGAAGAGGCTGGGTGCCCATGTCCCCTACCCCTTCTGCATTGACTTTTCTCTATCTCCCACAACTATGACCTAATGGGTACAATGTTATGAACAGCTACTATAGAGAAAATAACAGAGGGCTGGCTTACAGATGTTCCTGTATGGTATGCAGCCAACTCTGAGAGTTAATACTATTAGTACTGCAGCCCTAATGTGGGGCCTTCCTGCATAACATGGGTGGTGACAAGTCTCCAATAGGTAAATTTGAGCTGAGTGGTTGGTTCATTCAGCCTGGAACGAAATAAGGACAGAGTTGGCTTTATATTAACCTATAGGTTCTGACTCATAGTTTGGCTGTATGGTCAGATATTTGGGAGGAAAAATAAGAAAATTGATGAAAGTGAGGCACCTGGGTGACTCAGTAGTTTGGGAGTCCTGATCTTGTGGTTCATGAGCCAGAGCCCCACTTCAGGCTCACTGTTGTCAGCACAGAACCTGCTTTGGATTTTCTGTTGCCCTCCTTCTCTGCTCCTCTGCCACTTGCTCTCTCTCTCTCTCTAAAATAAAATTTAAAGAAAATTGATGAAAGATGTTGGAGGAAGAGACATATGATTAGAAACCTCTCTAATGAACACAGTGCTGGAAAAATGTTGTTTTCCATGAAAATGCCTACCATGGTGTCTTCTCAAGAGGAAAAGATATTAATAATCAGGTGGATAATGTGATACGTCTGGGTATAGTAGTCAGCCTTCTTATCCATCCATTTGTAAACTTGTCCAGGAGGCCTTCATGTTGTAAAGGGTAGTTATTCATGGGGTAATCACTGTGGATTTCCACTCCATATGGCTGATCTGGCTACTTCTGAGGACCAAACTGTCAACAGTGGAGACAAAGCCTTAGTTCTTAGTAGGAGACCATTACCTTGGGAATCTGCCTGGAGACTGCTGGCTGACTCATTACATTAGATCTCTTCTATCCTGGAGGGGATAACTCTGTTCTTATTGGAATAGACCTTTACTGTAGATAGAGACTTGCTTACTTTGACTGCAACACTTCCTCACAATCTATTACCCATGGACTTCCAGAACGCCTCACCCACTGTTCTAGTATCACAGTGTGGCTTCTTCCCAAGGCACTCATTTCACGTAAAATGAAGGGCTGCAGTGTGCCCATGCCTATTCTTGGTTCAACCCTCTTCCCCAACATTCTGAAACAGCTGTCTTGAATGAATGGATTAATGGTTTTTGGCAGACTTAGTTACTGTGCTAGCCATGTAGAAATGCCTTGTGTGTCTGGGGGAACATTTGCAATAAATCTGTATCCAATATATGGTGTTGTTTGTCAGAACAGACTACAAACTAGCTAGTTTGTCAGGGATCAAGAGGTGGAACTGAGAATGTCCCCAGTGACTGATACTCCTGGAGACCTGCTGCAGAATTATGACTGCCTGTCACCATGACCCTATACTTTGCTGCCATAGAGGTCTTAGCTCTAAATTAGATTTGTTTCCACCCAGTGACACACAATGATTCTATTCTACTGAAAGCTGAGACTTCCCCTTGTCACTTTGAGCTTGTATTGTTTCCATGGATGTCTCTCTGTCTGTCCTTCCATCTAGGCATTCAATCCACAACAACAAATTTCCTAGCCAAGAATGTGACACCCTCATCTTACCTTGTGCATCCTGATCCACAGAGTGCAGAGCCTTCCTGGAGTCTGGGTTGAGAGTGAGATCTGGGGATTTTGGATCTGGGCACCTGGGGCAGACCTGCTGAATGCTTTGTCCACAGTCCTCCTGGGGCTGAAGGAGAGTTGACACAAATAGGGAAGCAGTTGTGTCTCACTTTCCTGTCTGCTTGTGTCACCATGAGCATTTATACCAGTGTTTCACACCCACCAGTAATAATAAGCCTCATCCTGCCCTGATCCTGCTGACATTTAGGGTGTCTGTGTCTTTGAAGTTTGAGCCAAATAATCAGTCAGGGGTCCCCGAGGAAGGCTTGCTATTGTCATAGATGACCAGCACGGGAGCCTCTGCTGGCTTTTGTTGGTACTGCTGTACACCAAAGATTTCTACATTATCTCCCTGAGAAGTGATCAGGGCCATCTGTCCCAGGGCCTCTGACAACAAGGACAGCAGAGTCAACACACTAGAAGCCTTTCAGGAGCCTGGCCATGAGGCAGGACTGGGCCCTTGGAAAGATATAGGTAACACCTAATTCAGGGGAAGGTGATATATGGCCTTACTGCCTATACCTGCTGCTCCATGTTCCCTCTGTGTCCTCCAGACACATTCATGCCCCATACTGGACACGCCATTAGAATGGGAAACTCTCTCATTCTAGCGTTTGTTCATCATGGCATATGTGGGAGCTACTTGTACAACCACCTGCTGTTGGAGATACATCACAATTTCTAGTCTATCACCGCCACATGTTACTTTCCTATCTATACATTCCACCATCCCACCATCCCACCACAGACCAGCAACTAGCACGGTGAACTCTTTGATTTCTTTTAGTTTTTCATCCATGTTTCATATAAACATGCCAGAAACCATCCCTGACTGAGAAATACTCTTCAGGCTCTGTGTTTCTGGTTTGGGTCCCAGGGTCATGTCTTTGCACACAGAGTGAGCTCTGGGGCTAGTATAGTCAGTGGCCACTTCAAGGAGCTGTGTCCTGTCATTTAACCAAGGACATTCCAGGGACCAGAGATGTGGCTTGAGGCTGGGAGAATCCACCTTACTTTGGAGAAAGTCTCACAAAGAGACTGTAGACCTTCCTTCAGTGGCTAGGGGCTCTGATTGGCCCACCTCCTGTCCCTGAGAGCAAGAAAGCTGTAGCCTTGGTTCTGAGTCTGCTTGGGGGTGCAGAGAGAGAGGCACAGGGTGAGTGGTCAGGGCATCTCTGGACATGTGCAGCTCCCTGGGACTGCTGTTGGACAGTGAGGTGACTGGAATTTCCCAGATGAGATAATCTGTGTCAGGACTCCTGTCAGTGTCCTGGATGTCCCTGTGTGAGTTTGACCTGCAGAACATTGTCCCTGCAGCCTGAGAAGATAGGATGGATTATCCCAAGTTCCTTCTGATGACTGAACCTTGGACAGCTGCTGCATCCCAGGCCTGGTGTTCCAGTGAGGCTCCACCTGGGCAGCCCCAGCTCTGTCTTGCTGCTCCTGCTGCAGCTCTGCTGCCCCCTGCTGGTGGAGGAGGACTCAGACCAGGAGATTTCCTCCTGAGGGTCATCCCACAGCACCTGTCACCTAAGAAAGGCTGAGGTGTTTCCAGTCTGCCTCAGTCAGCAGCCCCTCTGCCCTACCCCAGCCAGCCCAGCGCAGCACACAGAGGCCACATACACAGTGTAGACATGATTTCTGTAATTGTCCCAGGATTTAAATGCCCTGTCATAGCACACTGTCTTCTTACAAAAGTAGAGTGGAGGGCACTGTGTAGTGCATTTGAAAAGGGTCAATGTCCAGACAAACCTGTGTGATGTCCCTTAGCCACCAGATTCTTGTCTATTTAGGAATCAAGACTGATGCCTCCCGTATCAATTTTAGTGTAGTTGGTCATCAGAACAATGGATGATACTTCTGGCACTAAGTTTGGTTGAGCACCCAAATCTTTAATCTTATTGTTATTACCACTATCATTACTACTTTTATGTTTTAATACAAAAATACAAAAAAAAAAAAACACCTCTTGGAGTTTGATGTGGGAGGATTTTAACCTAGCATGTCCGTGGTTTGATGAAATTGGCTAATTCAGACCTGGGTACAATGCACATGATACAGGTCACAGTTTACCTGAGAGATTTTTCTTGGATTCCCACAAAAGGAAACAGAGACTCCATCACCAAGGTTAACTCACTGAGACACCACTGAGTTATTCTCATTAATGAGACCCTTCAATGTTTTGTATTATTTAATTTCAAAAAAAAATTTCCTACATCTGTGTAAGATCCCCATTTAATAGCAAGTAGAGCTAATGCCCAGAGACTAGATTCCCAGAGAACAGGAGAAAGTGGGGCGAGCCCAGAGTGGAGTCCAGATGTCCTGAATTTAGTCCCTGAGGTCTTTGGGGTGGAGCTTGTTCAAGGCAGGAGGAAGAGAGTGTGGGGTTGGCTGGGCAGCAGGGCTTCTGTCCCTTAGCTCACTGCCATCCCCATTCTGCTCTGGCCTAGAAAAGAGTCTCCTCAGTCTGCAAGTTGGATGGTCAGCAAGTTTCTGTCCCAGTTAGAGCTGGAGAGTCTGCGAGGATGGTGGAGGTCTCTGGCTGTGCAGGAACCTGGGCTGGGTCCTGATCCTCTGCTCTGCATTACTGCTTGATCCTCTCTCTGTGCTCCCCTGAGCAGGTGGGAGTGTCAGAAGTCTCATGGCCACTCTACAAGGGGCAGCTGGGTCTTGTAGGGGACCTTTAGATTCAGGAGACTATGGGGCACATTGTCTGGGATTTCACTCCCTGCAGCATTCCTGAGGCTGAACCCAGGGTGAGGGTCCTGCTCAAGGACCTGTCCGGGATGAACCTGTGGGCAGGGCCAAGGAAGCAGCACCTGGAAAAAGAGTGAGAAGGGTGAGCAGGATAAAGTCTAGGTCATGATGGGGACCCCAGAGTTCTATGTCCTGAGCTAACAGCTGAGCCTGGCAACCCCAAGCCTCTGTCACTTATTGGCTCCATAGAAGAGCTCTTGTCACTCTGTGTTTGGAAATATGAATGACGAGAGAGAGAAGATGCATGTGACGACATTTCTGTAGCTATTCTCACGAAATGTGGTCTATGACTATTTCTTTTCTTCTATGTGTTAAAGAGATAGATTTTTTTTTACATAATGGTTTTTGACTTTTAAATTCACCTTCCCAGATTTTCTGTCTGTTCTCTGTGAGTGATTCATGTCCCACATGGTGGAGTACGAATGGGTGTACCTTGTCCTAAAGTATTGCTTAGATTTTAGTGTCATTTCACTTACTGTGGCTTTCCTGTATGTATAGTATCTACTTGGGTGTTGCTGTGAAAAACAAACTGACAATTTCTGTCTTTTAATTGTGGCATAGACCATTTCCTTTTTATTTTTATCTTTTTATTTTTAATTTTTTTTTTTTAATTCTAGGAGAGAGAGAGAGAGAGACAGCGTGAGCAGGGGAGGGTCAGAGAGAGAGGGAGACACAGACTTTGATATGGGCTCCAGGCTCTGAGCTGGCAGTCAGCACAGAGCCCGACGCGGGGCTCGAATCCACGAACCGCGAGATCATGACCCAAGCGAAAGTCGGATGCTTAACCGACTAAGCCACCCAGGCGCCCCAGACCATTTCCTTTTTAAAAAATAGTTTACTGTCAAGTTGGTTTCCATATAACAATCAGTGCCCATCCCTACAAGTGACTTCCTCCATGCCCATCACCCGCTTTCCCCTCCCCCCATCAGTCCTCAGTTTGTTCTCACCATTCAAGAGTCTCTCCCTCCCTCTCCCACTATATTTCCCCTTCTATTCCCCCATGGACCTCTGTCAAGATCCTCCTAATCCTCCTATACGTGCAAACATATGGTAGCTGTCTTCTCTGCCTCACTTATTTCACTCAACATGACACACTCAAGGTCCATCCATGTTGCTACACATGGCCAGATTTCATTCTTTCTCATTGCCATGTAGTATTCCATGGTATAGATAAACCACATCTTCTTGATCCATTTGCCCGTTGATGGACACTTAGGCTCTTTCCGTGTTTTGGCTATTGTTGAGAGTGCTGCTATGAACATTGGGGTACATGTGCCCCTATGCATCAGCACTCCTGTATCCCTTAGGTAAACTCCTAGCAGTGCTATTGCTGGGTCACAGGGGAGTTCTATTGTTAATTTTTTTGGTAACCTCCAAACTGTTTTCCAGAGGGGCTGCACCAGTTTACATTTTCACCAACAGTGTAGGAGGGTGTCCGTTTCTCCACATCCTAGCCAGCATCTAAGTCCTCTGATTTGCTCATTTTAGCCACTCTGACAGGCCTGAGATGGTATCTCAGTGTGGTTTTGATTTGTATTTCCCTGATGAGGAGGAATGCTAAGCATTGTATCATGTGTCTGTTGGCCATCTGGATATCCTCTTTGGAGAAGTGTCTGTTCATATCTTCTGCCCATTTCTTCACTGGATTGTTTGTTTTACAGGTGTGGAGTTTGGTGAGTTCCTTATAGATTTTGGATATTAACCCTTTATCTGATATGTCATTGGCAACTATCTTTTCCCATTCCATCAGTTGCCTATTAGTTTTTTGGATTGTTTCCATTGCCGTGCAGAAGCTTTTAATCTTGATGAGGTCCCAATAGTTCTTTTTTGCTCTTGATTCCCTTGCTTTTGGGGATGTGTCAAGTAAGAAGTTGCTGCGGTGGAGGTCAAGGAGGTTGTTTCCTGCCTTCTCCTCTAAGGTTTTGATGGTTTCCTGTCTCTCATTCAGGTCCTTTATCCATTTTGAGTTTATTTCTGTGTATGGTGTGAAAAAATGATCTAGTTTCCTTCTTCTGCATGATGCTGTCCAGTTCTCCCAGCACCATCTGTTAAAGAGGCTGTCTTTTTTTCCATTGGATTCTCTTTCTTGCTTTGTCAAAGATTAGTTGGCTGTGCACTTTAGGGTCCAGTTCTGAGTTCTCTATTCTATTCCATTGGTCTATGTGTCTGTTTTTGTGCCAATACCATACTATCTTGATGATGACAGCTTTGTAGTAGAGGCTACAGTCAGGGATGGTGATGCTACCTATTTTGGTTTTCTTCTTCAAATTTACTTTGGCTATTTGGGGTCTTTTGTGGTTCCATACAAATTTTCAGGTAGTTTGTTCTAGTTTTGAGAAGAATGCTGGAGCAATTTTGATTGGGATTGCATTGAATGTGTAGGTTGCTATGGGTAGTAACGGCATTTTAACTATATTTATTCTTCCAATCCATGAGCATGGAATGTTTTTCCATTTCTTTGTGCCTTCTTCAATTTTGTTCATAAGTTTTCTATAGTTTTCATCATACAGATGTGTTATATCCTTGGTTAGGTTTATTCCTAGGTATTTTATGGGTTTTTTTGTGCAATTGTGAATGGGATCAGTTTCTTGATTTCTCTTTCTGTTGCTTCGTTGTTGGTGTATAAAAATGCAACCAATTTCTGTCCATTGATTTTGTACCCTGCAACTTTGCTGAATTCATGGATCAGTTCTTGTAGGCTTCTGGTGGAGTCTGTCAGGTTTTCGATGTAGAGTATCATGTCATCTGCAAAAAGTGAAATTTTGACTTCTTCTTTGCCGATTCTGATGCCTTTGATTTCCTTTTGTTGTCTGATGCTAGGATTTTCCGCACTATGTTAAACAGCATTGGTGAGAGTGGACATCCCTGTCGTTTCCTGATCTCAGGGAGAAAACTCTCAGATTTTCCCCATAGAGGATGATGTTAGCGGAGGGTTTCTCATAGATGGCTTTTATGACATTTAAGTAAGATCCTTCTATCCTGACTTTCCCGAGAGTCTTTATTAGGAAGGGATGCTGTATCTTCTCAAATGCTTTTTCTGCATCTGTTGACAGGATCTTATGATTTTTATCTTTTCTTTTGGTGATGTGATGTATCACACTGATTTGTGATTGTTGAACCAGTCCTGTTACCCAGGAATGAATCCTACTTGATCTTGGTGCATAATTCTTTCTATGTGCTGTTGGATTCGATTTGCAAGTATCTTGTTGAGAATTTTTGCATCCATATTCATGAAGGATATTGGCCTGTAGTTCTCTTTTATTGTTGGATCTCCGTCTGGCTTGGGAATCAGAGTGATGCTGGCTTCATAAAATGAGTCTGGAAGTTTTCCTTCAGTTTCTATTTTTTTGAATAGCTGAGAAGAATTGGTATTAATTCCATTTTAAATGTCTGCTAGAACTCCCCTGTGAAGCCATCAGGTCAAGGGCTTTTATTTGTTGGGAGATGTTTGAATACTGATTCGATTTCTTCACTAGTAATGGGTCTGTTCAGATTTTCTATTTCTTCCCGTGTGAATTTTGGTAGTGAGTGTGTGTTTAGGAATTTGTCCATTTCTTCTAAGTTGTCCAATTTGTTGGTGTCTAATTTTTCATACTATTCCCTGATAATTGCTTGTATTTCTGAGGGGTTGGTTGTAATAAGTCCATTTTTATTCATGATTTTGTCTATTTGGGTGCTCTCTCTTTTCTTTTTGAGAAGCCTGGCTAGAGGTTTTTCAATTTTGTTTATTTTTTCAAAAAACCAACTTTTGGTTTCATTGATCTATTCAATTGTTTCTTTGGTCTCTATGTTGTTTATTTCTGCTCTGATTTTTACTATTTCTCCTCTTCTACTGGGTTTAGGGTGCTCTTGTTGCTGTGCCTCTAGTTTCTTGAGGTGTGATGTTAGATTTTGCACTTACGCTTTTTCTAATTTCTTGAGATAGGCCTGGAGTGCAATGTACTTTCCTCTTAGGACTGCCTTTGCCGCATCCCATAGAGTTTGGATTGTTGTATTTTCATTTTCATTTGCTTCCACATATTTTTAAATTTCTTCTCTAATGGCCTGATTAGCCCATTCGTTCTTTAGTAGCGTGTTCGTTAACCTCCATGTCTTTGGAGGTTTCCAGACTTCTTCCTGTGATTGATTTCAAGTTTCAAAACATTGTGATCTGACAGTGTGCACGGTATGATCTGTATTCTTTTCTATTTATTGAGGGCTGCTTTATGTGCCAATATATGATCTATCTTGGAGAATGTGCCATGCGCACTTGAGAAGAAAGTGAATTCCCTGGCCTCAGGATGTAGAGTTCTAAATATCTCTGTCAGATCCATCTGGTTCAATGTGTCTTTCAAGTCCATTGTTTCTTTAGTGATTTTCTGTCTGGTTGATCTATCCATTGCTTTAAGTGTCATTTTAAAGTCCCCTGCTACTAGCTCATTCTATTCTATAAGATTGTTTCTGTTTTAAATATTTAAGTGCTCCCATATTCAGTGCGTAGACATGATTGTTAGTTTTTCTTGATGGATAGACCATGTAATTATTATATAATGCCCTTCTTCATCACTTGTTATTGTCTTTAATATAAAGTCCAGTTTGTCTGATATAAGTATAGCTACTCTAGCTTTCTTTGATTTCCAGTAGCATGACAGATATATCTCCATCCCCTGACTTTTCATCTGAAGGTATCTTTCAGTCTAAAATGAGTTCCTTGTAGACAGCAAATAGATGGATTTTTTTTATCCATTCTGCTACCTTGTGTCTTTTGATTGGAGCATTCAGCCCATTTACATTCAGTGTTATTATTGAAATGTATGGGTTTAGAGTCATTGTTTCCTTTGTGAGATTCAGGCTTGTGGTGGTGTCTCTGGTTTCTTTGTTCCTTGCAACACTTCCCTCAGAGAGTCCTCCTCAGGATTTCTTGTAGGGCTGGTTTAGGGGTGACAAATTCTTTCAGTTTTTGTTTATTTGGAAAGACTTTGATCTCTCCTTCTATTCTGAATGACAGGCCTGCTGGATAGAGGGTTCTTGGCTGCATGGGTTTTTTTGTTCGTCACATTGAACATCTCTTGCCATTTCCTTCTGGCCTGCCAAGTTTCAGTAGATAGGTCTGTCACCACTGTGATAATTATCCCTTTGTATGTTAGGGCCCTTTTCTCTCTAGTTGCTTTCAAAATTCTCTCTTTGTCCTTTTATTTTGCCAGTTTCACTATGATATGTCGTGCAGATGATTGATTCAAATTACGTTTGAGAGGATTTCCTTGTGCTTCTTGTATTTCAACGTTTACTTCCTTCCCAGGTTGGGGAAGTCTCTGCTCTAATTTGTTCCAGGATTCCTTCAGCACCTTTCCCTCTATCTTCCTCTTCTGGGATTCCTATGATATGGATATTGTTCTGTATGACTATATCACTGAGCTCTCAAACTCTTCTTTCATGTTCCTGGATCAGTTTCTCTCTTTTTTTCTCATTTTATTCTTTTTCTATAATGGTGTCTTCTAAATCACTTATTCTCCCTTCTGCCTCTTCATTCCGTGCATTGGCTGCCTCCATTTTATTATGTATCTCATTTATCGCATTTTAAAATTCATTATGCCTATTTTTAAGCTCCATTTTGTTTGTAGCCATAGTTTCTGTGATGTACTCTATGCTTTTTTCAAGCCCAGATATTAATTTTACGATTATTGTTCTAAAATATTGTTCAGTTTTGCTGCTTATATCTGTTTTGGGCAATTCTTTAGCTATCAATTCTTCTTTGAATTTCTTTGGAGGATAGTTTTTTCGTTTCATCATTTTGGTTAGCTTTCTATCTCTTGTTATTTTTAAAGACTTGTTATCCTCTCTGCACCTGTGTGTGAGAGCTGCTGTACCCAAGAAGACTCTTTGACTGTCCAGGGCCTATCCTTTCAGAAAGTGTTCTTTGAATGGTATCTCTTGGTCTCTCTTGTTGAAACTTTGGTTATTTTATTTTCCTATTTGTAGTGGTATTTGGGACTCTCCACCATGTGTACTTTGGTTTGTTTTTTGAGGTATCCCTGGAGAAGAAAACAGACAGACACACACACAGGGAACAGAGGCACAAAAATGCACAGAAAAATCCAAGAAACACGCAAACTGAGAGGGAAAACGAAAAAGTAAAGAGAAAACATGGAGGAGGGAGAGCGAATAATAGAAAATAAAAATACATTGAAAGTCAAAAGGAAGAAAATAAAAGGAAAAAAGAAGAAAGCCAATAGACAGAGAACAGTTTAAAGCATATAACCAGATTTCCCAGCTACAATTAAATAACCGGGTGTATGCAGTGCTGGTTGATGAGCATAGAGAAAGAGAGAGGTGACAGGGTGGTGATATTGCAAAATTTAAAATAGAAAAAACAGGCAGAAGGGATTAGAAGCTTTTTTCAAAGAGCTAAAGGGTGGAATATGGTTGGAGAGGTGAGGGAAAGATGTTGGTGTCATCCAGAGAAACTATATAGTCTAATTACTCCTGAGAGAAAGAGATGAAAAGGTAGATAGGTGTAGAATTTACATCTACAGAATGGGTTATAGGTGACTGTTTTAGCAAGCCAGCGACCAGAATCAATCAGGTCAGTGTTCTGATAAAAAAAAAAAAAAAAAAGGAGGAGGGCAGCTCTCTAGCAGTGATGGGTGTGGTTTGATCCAATGCGTCATTTGGGAGTTCTGCCTTGGTGGTAGTGGGGAGAATAGTGGAGGCGCTCCAGTCCCTTCTGGAACCAAGCACTGCATCTCACTTTTTTGGGTATGTAAACTCCCCGTGCCAGGGATGCAGCCCAGGTGGGTCGCGCTCTATATCCTCATTTCCAGATCCTAGTCCATGTGCCCCACTGAAATTGCCGTATACACAAACTTGCAGGCGATCCCCTCAGGGCAATTCAAAGCCTCTTGCCTAGCCCTGGGGATTGAGCCAGAATCAGTGCTCCAGTCTCCTCCAGGTCGGGTTGGCGAGCAAGGATGGGGCGTCGCTTGGGAGTGTTTCGGGACTGCTGAGTAGCAGGAAACCGGGTCCCTCTGTGTCTTGTCACCCAAAACATGAACTCATGGTCAAATCTCCCAGTTTTAAGCCCTTCACCTCTCCTCTAAGGTCCAGCCAAGCCAGAAGCACAAAGGCGCATTTGGCGTGGGGCCTCTCCATGTCGAGTTGGCACGCATGGAGTTGGCACACGGGGATTTGGCGCACACGCAGTTTTTTTCCCAGGGATTTTTGGGTCAGATGGAGAGCCAGAGACCGGGTCCCTCTGTGTCCCAAGAGGAGGTTTTTCTGTTCCCAGCGACAGGGACCATGTCTTGAGCAGTTTCGGCCTCTCTCTTTCCTCTCTTACTTCCCACAGAGGGGGGTTGCCCCGTTCCTCTGATTCTCTGGTCCTGGCCCGATTTTATTTTCCCCAGTTCACACTCACGTAAGAAGGTTTCCTCAGTGGACTCTGTCTCTTTTTCCTTCCAAACTCCTGGTTTTTGTAAGGACTTCTATGGCTTCAGAAATTCTCCGTACGAGATACGGGGACGAGTGCAATGTACAGAGCTCCCTACTTCTCCGCCATCTTGCCCCATCCACTTTTCGTAGCTTTTATTGTCATGAAATCAATTCACTAATTTCTTTTCTATCATCAAATCTGCTGACAGTATCACATTATGTTTCAGATCATGTCATTGTCATTTTGGGATGTTTTTAAAGATTTGTCTTCTGACATGTTCAATCATTCCTCCACCCACTGAATATAGTTACAATAACTCTGTGTATATCCTCTCCTGATCCATGATGTGCAGAGCCTGGTTGGTGAGCTGGGTGGGGAGGAAGGTCTCGTGACCTCAGTTATGGGGGTCTGGGATAGATTTGCTCAATGACTTGTCCACAGGATCCCTGGATCTAGAGGACAATGTTACACAGATGGGGAAGGGGTTTGTGTGTCACTACCCCGTCTGCCAGTGTCACTATGAGCACCATAACTGCTATCATATGACTGACAGTAATAATCAGCTTCGTCCTCAGCCTGTATCAAGGTGGCCATGTTCTTCGAGTTGGAGCCAGAGAACTGGTCAGGGATCCCTGAGGGCCAGTTGCTGTCATAATAGATAATCAGCATGAGGGCTTGGTCTGGCTTCTGCTGGTACCAGGGAACATCTTTCCCTCCAATGTTGTTTCCACTACACATGATCCAGGCTGTCTGTCCCAGGGTCACTGACATTGATGGGACTGCATAATCACCTAGGAGGCCATTGAGCCTACAAGAGAAAACAATGAGAATGGATGGAAGATGAAGAACCCATTTCCAGGAAATCCCTTATGCTGCCTGGTCTGGATTGAACTTCAGGGATTCTCTCACTCCCAGGGCTCCGCTAATCAGTCTCAGCCCCAGAGTTATGGGGTTGCCTTGTGCATGGAGTCTTGAAAATGAGAATCTATCAACATCTTTCTCTGGTCTGGACCATCCCCTCAAGGCTCACACAGAGCCACTGACAACAGACTGGGGGGGTTATACCCCTCTAGTCCCTCATCCTATACAGTGAAATGAACACCTGTGCAGTGTTCCAGGACACTGACTAGGAGAGGAGTTCAGGCCATAGTGGAGGTGCTCTGATGCTGTTACCTAGGCCCGAGCTGGGCAGTCTCCTCCAGGCTTCTCATCCCCTTGCTCAAGGGACCTACTGTTTATGCAAATCATCTGGGAGTCAGGGGCTGCTGCTGAGGAGCTTTGTGGGTTCAGAGAAGGGCTTAACCCTGAGAGGCACAGAGAGGGGAGAGGCAGCCTGGTCCTGTAGTCTGGAGCCAACATCTCCATCCCAGATTAGGTTTTGGGTTTACTCGTCGCCTGGCTGGCCCTTAATACCTCAGAAGTGGAGTCTATCTTTATTTTCTGAATCCATTCTATGAGTAACACTATGTGGTTTACTCAGGTGCCAGGTCCTACATCATATCACAGCTCATGGGCCACAGACACCAAATAAAATTCATCCTCTGTCAAAAGGTAATGGAGAAATCAAAACTATGGTGCTATAAATATCTGCTTTTGACTGTGAGCTTCTGCAGCAGGTCAAAGGGCTGTGCCTCAGTATCCTCATATTGTAGAGGGGCAGGGGCAGATCAAGTGCAAAAAGAAATATCTGCTGTATAAAAGAATGAGAGGGGGCTTCAAAGATCAGTACCTCATCAAGGGCATGTTTGCTATACTTAAGATGTCTTCTGGTTTTGGGAAAAATATATCAAAAATATTTTAAAGTAGAAGTTAGGTGGAAAACAGTTTACTGAGAAAAATTACTGTGTTACAGGCACTGGGAAAAGGAAGATTAGACTTTTCCAGTCCCCTCTCCCTTCCTTGATGCAGGTTGTTGGAGGGACAAGTGAGGGAGAGGTGAGGAACTTCCAGGAAGGAGGAGCAGCTGTGTCTGGTAGGACAGGGAGCTGTCAGCACAGGGGAGGGAGGGAGAACGTGTGACCACAGGGAAGACTGGTGTTTGTGGACAGTGACAGCCCTTTGCGTTATGAAGGTGGGCCAAGGCATGGCTTGCTGGGAGACAGTTTGCCTGCACTGTTAGAGAAATAGGCATTGTCTCCATGAGCAGGACCCATAGCCTGAAGGATGTGTACTTAAGGGTGAATGATGACACTGTAGACAAATGACCAATGTCAAATGACCTGAGGGTCTCAGGTCCTGCTAACTAACCCCCACTCCTTCCTGTTAGAAGCCCTAATGTCTGGACCTTAGCATACATGGGTGGCCAGGTGATCTCTGCTGCCCCCTCGTGGCCACTACAGATGGCTGTGGATTGCAGAGGCTTCCCCTGTATGGATTCACAACCTACAGCTCAGGTCATGATTCCTGCTCCATGGATTGTTGCCCCCGCTGAGGAATGACTTTTCTATGCATGGCTTTTTCCTGCCTAACTTGTTGGCATGATGGACCCATATCATCCATGAAAATATGAAAAGGCTCATTTGGAGGAGGAGAGCCCTGGTTTCAAGGAGATATCCCTGCAACTGGCTGTGCAGTGGTGGATGATCATGCAGGTGGTACCACAGCTTAGCACTGGGAGACACAGGACTGAGGGTATGGCTCTCATTGGTGCCAACTGTGGATGCAGGGCTGATGTGTGCTGGCGGGGGTATTCAGGGACTAATGCCCCAAAGACAGAGACATGAGAATGTCCACCCTGTAGATATTTATCAGATCCAATTGATCTGGCTCACATTCTATCCTGGGAATTCTGCATGAACCACATACAGTTAGGATGTAAGAGGGAACTCTTTTCCTGATACATTGAGAGAAACAAGCAGTGAAATATGTATGGGAAGAGCCCTGTCATACTTTTAGGTAGAGGCTGGGTGGGGTAGAAGATCTGATAGACCAGGAAAAAATTGAGGGAACTGGTATTCAAACCCATTTACAGGATTATATGGAGCTTTCTCCTGAGGTGAACATTCTGGACAAGAGGGCATGGCCAGGTGTGGTAACAGGTTATTTCCAGGTAATAAGTCATGTTCTCTTGGCAGCTGCTGGCACATTGAGGGGTGTCCAGGAGGAAGCTGCTGATATAGGACCAAATTTGCCATAGATGTGCTCAGTGCCTGGAATCTTCCCAGGTCACCTGGGTATTGAAGTCACTTAAGGCAGTGATTATTATCCCTCACATACCCCCTCTTACCCACCTAAAACCAAAGGAGACTAGAGTGCTACAAGTGCATCTGGCTGGCCCATTGTCTGGGGTCCCACATGGATGACCTGTCACTGCTCTCCCCAACACCCTACAGACTGGCCATGCTGAGTAGGAATGTAGGAGAGGGGTGCACCTGATAGAGAAGGGAGGCCAGGAGCACTTCCCCAGTCCCTGAGAGGGAGAAAGAAGAGTACAGGCTGGCAGGTGCAAGGCAACATCACCTGCACCATGTGAGGAAGGCTGCCTAGGCTGAGAGGGGATGTGAAACACCCTCAGCCAGAATGTTCCAGGTTCTGAAGGAGACTGCTACTTCCTCTCAGTTCTGGCAGCTGCCTGTGCTGGGCGTTGCTGTACTTAGCCACAGGGGTGGGAGACAGTGCCAACCCATTCACTGTTCCGTTGTTGAGAAATCCTAGGGTGGGAATCTCCAGATTCGAATTCTGTAGAGTGATATTTTCATGATCCTTTTACCTGGAAAATCCCTGGAAATACTATTTTGGTCATAGGAATTCCCACCAAAGATCATCTTTTTAGTTCATCAGGTCAATCAATCACCAGGTCAATATTTTCGATGAAATATTCCAATTGTGCTTGCCATGCTTTGGTGAGGAGTAAAGGATTTTCTGTCCTGTGTCTCCCCACTCCCATAAAGGTGTGAAATTGGAGTGAAAATTAGGGAAGATTATGGTTTTCCCTCTTAATAAATTCCTCATCTTTTATTTTGACCTCAAGAAAGTGCTCTAAAAAATAGTTTCAACAATACAAGTCCACAATTCATGAAGAGAAATTCAATTTATGAAAAAAAAATTTCATGTCTTGGAAAATGTCTCCTTCCTCAGAGGGAGAGCTGGAGCCTGAGTGCAGATGAAGCCGACATACAGGGTCAGCCTGGGGTGACTGTAAGGATATGTGGGTCAGACCTGAGCTAAAAATCAGACCATTTGGGGCAGTGTGAGGACAGTGGTGCCAGGAGAAAATCCCCAGGTGGGATCCAAAATAGTCTATATTTCCTCCACAGTTTGTGTAAAATCTAAGAAGGGCCTGGGGCAGCAGGAGCCTGTTCCCTCTTCACAAAGTCTCAGGTAGCTCTTCAGGATGTGTGGATGCCACATGCAACCAGAGGTGACACAGCCCCAGGTTCCATGCAGGCTGCTTGGATCCAAGAAGAAGAGGAAGTCCCACAAGAGTGTGCTTTGATAGCTTTCTCCCCTCCTGGGTGACATGTGACTACACCTGGGGCCCATGTGGTTCTTAATGACACCCTAAATCTTTACTATAAACCATAAAACTCAATTACAATCCCAAAGGTCAGAATAGCCCCCCCCCGCCACTGTGCTGTGAGCAGCAGGAGAGCAGGAGTGAGGTCACTCAGAGTGTGGTCCTGGGACTAGGAGCACTACATGCCCACCTGGGAGCTGTTCCACATGCAGATGCCCAGGCCCCACCCCAACCTGTTGCAGCTGGATCTGAATCTTGTGGAGACCCTCCCCCTTAGGAGACTGTGTGCTCACTGAGTTTCACAAGCTGGGAAGCTAGTCCACTGTGAAAAATCTCACTTCTGTTTATCTCCCCATGTCACCCTAGGAGATGGTGCTTAACTGTCCTGCTCTGATAAAGTGAGCTGGATTCAGATTCTAGATCTTGTAGTGATGTGGAAAAAATTGAAGAATAGACTATTTCACCAGCACATGGAGTGTATGCTGTGGAATGGGTGATACCTCAGGGAATATGGGGTACAAGGATCTAGTGGCAGAGAATGTGCCTTGTCTGCTTTATACTCCTCCTGGGAGTGAATTATCAGGAAAAGTGGGGGGCACTGGCTGGCGTGATTCATGGTGATGATCATGGGGCACCTGAATTTCTAGTGCACAATTGGGGCAAGAATGGTTGTTTATTGATTCAGAAGATCTTGTAATACTCCCTAGGTCTGTATTACAGTCATAAATTCTCCACAATCCAACTCAGCAGGTCTGTCTGATAATGGACTAACTTTCCAGAATGAAGGTCTTGTCCTACACAACAGGCAGTGATGGTGACTATCTCAGGTAATGACTGTGGGAAGGAGATACAAGGTGAGTAGTGAAGAAAGTAGTTATAGACACCCCTCTGAGTACAGGGTAATCATAGAAATGAGCAGCAAAGACATAACATGTGTTTCTTCCTCATGTTATAGGAATGTGTTTGGATATATATTGATCATAAGTTTCTGCTTTGTTGTCCTGTCTCATCCCATTATCATCTCACATCATTGAAGCTATAGGATATCAAATCATCTGGGACAAAAAGAAATATCCCAGCAGAGAAAAATGTATTTTGTATTTTCTTATGGGAAACGATGAGCATATTTGTGGTTTTACAGTGTAGTTTCATCCTATCAGCTGGACGCATGACAGCCAATATTCCATTTATTTGGAGACTGTGATTTGTGGGGATGTGGGTGGATGTCATGTTGAAAAGGGGGAACTATGGTGCCTTATTTGGTGTCAACTGTTTTTCCACAGAATTGTTTTGTCTATGTTTTGGGTAGGGTGGGTGTGAAGAATGAATTCTTGTGCATGATTTGTGAGTAGAAGTGAGGCAACACCTATTTTGTGTCTCCCTCCATGGTTGTGTATCCTCTGGCCACTTTGTAGGTGGAGGCAACTGCCCCAACGTCCCCCATTCACCTCGGGATGGATGTGACTCTCCAACTGTCTGTCAGAATCCAGAGCACCTAGTGTGTCTGCATCTTTTCTCATTGTATAAAAATACAAGAAATGGTCCGATCTTTTGGGGATTGGAGAAGCACAATGGTGATCTGGAGGAGAAATACCAACTTTGTGGATATACAGTGGCCTCCTGAAATCCTGGGGGATCCTGTCAGGGATGCTGGCCATCCTGGATTGGGTTCCTGGAAGCCGACTCTGAGATGGAGAAGTTCATGTGCAAGAAATCTGGAAGGAGGAGGGAGGCCCGATTGGGAAGAAGAAGTGACCCACACAGAGTGAGATATCAGATAAGGCCTCATTCTTGCAGGGAACTCTAATGCTGGGAACTTCAGGACATCTAACCTGAGGCAGGGCCTTGGGACCTTGCACTCAGGCCAGCATTCTCCTGAACCTCTCTGAGAAGGGACAGAAGCTTGTGGAGGCAGTTGTCTGAACCAAGAGCACTGCCCAGCAAATAGGACCCCTGTGAACTCTCAGAGGCTACTGGCAGAGGTGGGTGCATGTGGGAGCCCAGGAGGGGGGTGACACCGCAGTGCATAATGCACTAGTCAGCTACATTCAAAGTCCCCAGCAGCCATGGTAGTAGGGCTTCTGGAGCTCAGCTGAACTGGGAAATTCCAGGCTCTAATACTGGTCAGTTGGGTGAATGAGTGGAAATGCAGGGATAATGACCAGTTGATGGATGTTTATATCTGTCTTTCCACCAAGTCCCTTTGTTCCTAAACACATTCAGGCCCAGACAGTCTCAGGAGCCCCTAATCAACCTTGATACACCTTCTGGAGGCACTGCCTGAAGAGTGGCTGGATAGGGAGTTCTGGGGACCTTGGATCTGAGGAACAGGTCCAGACCTGCTCACTGCTTTGCCCACAGGCCTCCTGGGCTGGAGGACAGAGTGACATATATGGGGAAGAGGTTTGTATCTCACTTCCCCAATAGCCGGAGTCACTGTGAACAGTACCACTGTCCTACACCTGACAGTAATAGTCACCTTCATCCTCAGAATGGACCACACTGATGGTCAGCATGGCTATATTGCCTGAGTTGGAGCCAGAGAATTAGTCATGGATCACTGAAGGCCAATGCTATCACCAAAGGTAATCTGCGGTGGGGACAGGCCCATCTTGTGCTGATACCATTGAATATCTTTCCTTCCAATGTTGCTTCCCCCACAAGTGATCCTGGCTGTCTATGCCAGGGTCACAGACACTGAAGTTGACTGATCAAATCATGGGAAGTCCTGGAACCTGCAAAAGAGTAAATTAGAGGTAGGTTTCTGCTTGGGTATCTCCCAAGGATACACCCACCTACCTGACTTGAGTTGCAGGGATTTCTGGACCCTGTTTCCAACCTTCTATCATCTCAGCCCATGATGCTCATGGGCCTGGTTGGTGGATGGAGCCTTTGAAAAACGGGGCCATATTATTTTTTCTCTGGGCAGGTGCAGTGCCTCAGGGTTACACGGAGCCAGTGAACACTTGGTGGGTTACACCCCTCCAATCTCTCCTGCAGCAGGGTCATGACCATTCTTCCCCTTACAATCAGCCTCCTGCTGAGCTCAGATCAGGACCTGGATAGCCCCAGATCCCTTGGGATGTTCTGGGTCTGAGCCTGGGTACATAACTTGTGTAGTGAGTGAGGAGGCCGAGGAACAGAAGGGTCTGGACCATGGTGGAGGTGACCTGATTATGCTATCAAGACCCAAGGCTGGTCAAGTTTTCTCCTAGACCTCTTTTATCCCCTTGCTGGAGACACCTGGTGGTTATGTAAATAAGCCTGGGCCCAGGGGCTGCTGCTGAGGAGCCTTGTGGTTTCAGAGAAGAGCTCAGCCCCAAGGGGCCAGAGAGGGGAGGGATGGCCCCGTAGATCCACCCTCATTTCCAGGAAATCTGCTTTACCTACAGGTCCCATTGTTTGGTCCCTCAAAGCTAAAGGTCTCCAAATCACAAAGAAAGTAGGTTAGTTCTGCTATAGACCAAGGGACCTATGTGAGCAGGCGAGGAACGCATAAGTCTGAAACAAGTTCACTGGTAAGGCTACGGGAGTGCTGGTCCATGTGGGCAGGGCCTGGGAAGCAGCACCTGGGCAGAAGGTGAGGAGAGGGGAGCAGGAGAGGGTCCAGTACATGGTGAGGCCCCCAGAGTTCCTCTCCTGAGCCCACTGTTGAGCCTGGCCTCCCAAAGCCTGCCCCATGACCTCAGTGGTCTCTGACTGGTAGAGGGAATCCTGGGCGGGATTCATGGATCTGGTGCATGAAGAACTGTGCTCACCTCTGGGCTCCATAGGGGAGCTCTTGTCACTCTGTGTCTGAAACAACTTAAAGCCTTGGGAGGAGGTGAGGGCATTTCTGTAACTGTTCTCATGATGTGTACATTCAATCATTTGTTTAAATTTTTGTGTGTATGGACCATTAAATATTCCTGAAGCATTTGTGAGTGTTCTCTTCCTCTTCCTTGATTCTATGTCTGTTCTGAGAATTTTTTATATCCTGAATTGTGCAACTGATCCAGTGGGAATATTGTCCTGAACTTGTGTTTAGTAGGAGTTTATTTGCCATAGGTTTCATATTCTTGGGTGTTGCTGTTCAACTCAATTTGACAATATCTATCTTTTATTTGTGGTGTTTGCACTATGTTCTGAATGTGAGTAGTAATATAGTTTAGTAGATCACATCTTGCTATTTATTTTCTGAATGTTCCATCATTTCTTTGTTGAGTGTTTTCCTTTTAGCTCTTGTTTTTGAGTAATGGAACATTTTTAATTTTTTAAAATGTTTATTCATTTTTGAGAGGGGGCCAGGCAGAGAGAGGGAGGGAGGCACAGATTGTGAAGCAGGCTGAAGGCTCTGAGCTGTCAGCACAGAGCCAACACAGGACTTGAACTCATGAACCACGAGATCATGACCTGAGCTGAAGTTGGACATTTGACTGAGCCACCCAAGTACCCCAGTAATGGAACATTTTTTATAATCTATTCTACTTGTCTGTTTTGGATTATTAGCTGTAACTCCTTGCTGCCTTAGTTACTGCGACCTGTCACAGTCTTCAAGCGATACTATACCACATGACAGAGAAGTTCAGAACCTTAGAGCACACTTCCAGCTTGCTCTCCTCTGCACTGTTGTATGAGCGTCACCACATCTCTGTTAGCTACAGTGTAAATTCCAATATATGCAGTTATTAGATTTGCTTGAGTCAATGATTTATTTTTCAAACAGTTAAATTTTTTCAATGTTTTTATTTATTTGAGAGAGAGAGAGAGAGAGAAAGAGAATGTGAGCTGGGGAGGGACACCGAGAGAGGGAGACACAGAATCAGAAGCAGGTTCCAGGCTCTGAGCTGTCAGCACAGCTCAAACTTGTCAACCACAAGATCATGACCGTTTTTTTCCTGTCTCCTCTTAGCATTTTGATCATTCATACTAAATTTGGATCAAAGTCTGCAACATTGTCTTGACTTAAATCCACAGCCTTCTGTCCTTTCAGCAGCTTCCAGACCTGCCACCCCAAGGCTGTGTAAACTATTTCTCAACATCATTGTCTCTCTCTTCCACTGTCTCTGTCTGTCTGTGCATCTCAGATAAACATACACAGACATGCACATGACACTATTTCTTTACTGGATCCGTATTCTCCAGACAATACTAAGCAATGCACCTTATTACCGAGAACTCTTTGTTGTTTAAAAGTTTTTACTTTAGTGGTCTCTTTAGGGTTGACAGTCCTCACCTGCTGCCTTATCAAAGTACAGACCAGTGAGATGATGTCACTCACATACAGGATAAGGAAGTCCTAACATGGTCTCATCTCCCTAATTATTTTTGCTCTCATTGTCATATGTTTTATTTGCACAACATTGTTTTTGCTATTGTTTTCTTTAAGCATTTGGGTTTTATAGACATTAACCAATAACATTTTTAGTATACTTATCATGTAATTATATTTTCTGATGGTTTTTATATCTTTATGGCTGCTCATTTCCTTCTGTCACTCTTTCCTGCTGTCCAAGTGGTGTCTTTTATTGTTGCTTGTGTGAGGGTCTGCAGGTGACTGGTTCTGTAATGTTTGCTGTTTGAGAAAGGCTGTTTGTCTTCTCTTTTCAATGAGACTTTTCTTAGGTAAAAACCAAAGTTGAAAGGTATTTTCTGTGAGGATCGTGAAGACATTGCTCCCCTGTTCTCTTGCTTACATGGCTGTAATGAGAAATGTGTTCTCACCATGAAGCTGGTTCCTTTGTAGGGAACACGTCCTCTCTCTGGCTGTGAGAGTGTCTTTATTGCTGGTTTGTAGCAAATTGATTACGATGTGTGTGGGGCTGTCTCTTATGTTCTCTGTGCCTGAGATTTGTTGAGATTCTTGGATACAATGGTTCATGTGTCTCACCATATTGGAAACCTTTTGCAGATTATTTTTTGTTATTCTCCATCAGTTCCTTCCCTGCTCTCCCTCTGTTCCTATAAGGCACACTCTCTTGGTGGCATGAAGTTGTCTTACAAACACTGAACTTATTAATTTTTTTTTAGGTGTTAGCTCTGTGTTCATTTTGAATAGTTTCCATTGTTATGACATCAAATTCACCATTCTCTTCTTTTGCAGCATATCTGCAGTCAATCTATCCAATATTTTTTCAAATTTCAGAAGATTTCATTATGGAAGTTTTAAAAAGTTTGTCTTTGAAAAATGTCTTCTATATCTGCTCCTCAACACTCAGGCATTCTTTCTCCCACAGTAACAGAGGAAATCTAATTCTAATAACTGTGTACGAATCCCCTGCTGATCCACACTGTCCAAAGCCTGTCTGATGGGTGGGGAGGAATAAGAGAGAGTCCAGGCCTCAGATCGAGGGTCCTGAGGCAGGCCTACTCATAGCTTTATGCACAGCCATCCTGGGTCTAGAGGACTGTGTGACACAGACAGACAAGGGGTTTGTGTCTCATTTCCCCATCTGCCTGTGTCACTGTGAGGATCACTACTGATGTCATAGGTTTGACAGTAATAGTCAGCTTCATCCTCAGCCTGGGCCCCGCTGAAGGTCAGAGTGGCTATGTTCTCCGAGTTGGAGCCAGAGAATCTGTCAGGAATCCCTGTGGGCTGCTCACTATCCTCATAAATGACCAGCACGGGGGCTTTGCCTGGCTTCTGCTGGTACCAGCTTGCATAACTATCCTCCAGTCCAGAGCAGGTGATTGTAGCCATCTGTCCCAGGGCCACTGACACCTTGGGTGGCTGAATCAGCTCACTGGAAGCCACGGACCCTGGAAAGACAGAAGAAGAGGAGTTGGTGTCAGGTTCAGGGGCTCATTGCAAGGACTCAATACTGAGACTGTGCCAGTCTAAACTCAGGGTTTGGTTCAGGTGCAGCTCAGGTCCTTTGGGGGCTGGGTGTGGGCAGAGGGTCAGCGACAGCACCTGTGCACAGAGTGAGGATTGGGAACAGGAGAAGGGTCCAGGCCATGGTGGAGTTGCCCAGAGCTCTGTGTCCTGAGACCCACAGCACTGCTGAGCTCCACCCCAGCATTTCTTATTCATTTCCAGGCCCTTGGGACTGTAATTGTTAGTAGTTATGCAAATCTCCTCCATCTCTAGAGCTCTTAACTGATAAACCACTTGTGAGGTCAGAACATGTGACTGAAAAGGAAGAGGGGAGCCCCCAGCTTCCTCCAAACAGCTCTCAGATCAGACCACCAGCCTTGGCCTTCAGGGTCTGGGATCACAGTCACATTCTTGTGATCAGACCATATGACAATGGTCTGAAACCACCCTGCTTGGAGCCTGTGCTAAGCTCCCTCTGTGATCTTTCAAGAGCCTGGCTGTGGGGCTGGACTGGGCCCTCTGAGAGATACAGACAACACCTGAATCAAGGCAAGAGGTTCTGTGGCTTCATTACCTTCCTACTACTGATTTCAGTCACCACTGCATCCTAGGAGGCACTGTCATCCCATCCTTGGCATGTCCTGAGAATCTGGAGCTTTCTCATTTGAATGTTTGTTCACCATTGTGTCTGTGAGAGTCCACTTGTTCAACAACCACCTACTTTTAGAATTCATCACACCTTCCAGTTTATTGTTGTGTGGTAACTCAATCTCTCTAACACGCTCCATCCTACAGCAGGGGACCGATTGCCATTGTCTACTCTTTTCTTTTATGTTTGTCATCAGTGTTAGATGAATTTGTTTAAATTACATGAGAAGCCACCCTGACTTAAAAAGCCACCATGAAGCTCCATGTCTTGTTAGGGTCCCCAGGGCTGTCTTCCCACATGGGTGAGCTTTAGAGCCAGAGCCAAGGTGTCTGAAGGGAGCTGGATCCTGTCACTGAACAAGGACAGCCCCCGGACCAGAGCTGTGGCACCTCACTCTGGAGACAGCCTCACAGAGACACTGTGGATGTTCCTGCCAGGGCCGAGGGACTCCAAGTGCCTGGCCTCCTGCCGCCTGAGACACCCTTGAGCCCAGAAACAGAAGCTCTGGGTCTGAGTGTGCTTGGTGGTAGGGAAGGAGAGGCAGAGGGTGAGTTGTCAGGGTGTTCTGGGTACATCTCTCACAGATGAGACAACTCCCTGGGAACACTGGTAGGCAGGATGTTGACCTGCATTTGTTAGGTGACGAATTCAGTGTCAGCAATTCCGTCAGTGCCCTGTGTGTCTGGCCCTCAGAACAAGGAAGGTCCCGGCATCCTGTGGAGACAGGCCAAGTTGTCTGAATATCTTGTAAGGACTGAATGCTGAATAACTGCTCATCCCCAGGTCTGCTTTACCTGTGAGGCTCCACCTGGGCAGCCCCAGCCTATCCTGCTGCTCCTGCTGCTGCTCTGCTGCCCCCTCCTGGTGGAGGAGGACTCAGACAAGGAGATTCCCTCCTGCAGGTCATCCCACAGCACTTGTAACCTGAGAAAGTGTGGGGACCAGGGAGTCCAGCCTCCCGAGACTCTCCTCACTCGCAGCCCCACTGCTCTCCTCAGCCCACCACAAACAGATCACTTACACCGTGCAGGAGGCAGGACAGGTGCAATTCCTGTACTTGTCCCAGGGTTGAAATGCCCTGGACTAGCTCAGTGTCTTCTCACAATATGTAGAGTGTAGGGTAGAGTGTAGTGCATTTGAAAAGGGTCAGTGTCCAGATAAACCTGTGTGGGATGTTTCATAGCCACCACATTCCCGTGTTAAGTGTCAAGACTTATGCTTCCCCAACCCAATTAGTGCAGATGTTCATCAGTGGGAACAGGTGATAACTCTGGCATAAAACTCATTTTGTGCACCTAAGTCTTTATTAGTATTATTATTTCTTGCTATTATTTTATCACAACCCACATCTCTTGGACTTTGGGGCGGGAGGATTTCTACATTAGCTCAGTTAGCAGTTGGGAGGATATTGGGAATCTGCTAATTCAGACCTGATTTTTCAATTTCACATCATACAGATTACACTTTGCTAAGTCCTTTGTATGGATTTCCACAGAGGATGGATGAGACTCCCAGACGAGCTCTTACTCACAGAGACCCCTCAGAGTGTCTGTTTAATGAATAAAGCTGTTAAAATGCTTTGTATCAGGGAAATACAAATCAAAACCACACTGAGATACCACCTCACGCCAGTCAGAGTGGCTAAAATGAGCCAATCAGAACTCTAGATGCTGGCGAGGATGTGGAGAAACGGGCACCCTCCTACACTGTTGGTGGGAATGTAAACTGGTACAGCCCCTCTGGAAAACAGTGTGGAGGTTCCTAAGGAAACTAACAATAGAACTCCCCTATGACCCAGCAATAGCACTGCTAGGAATTTACCCAAGGGATACAGAAATGTCGATGCATAGGAGCACATGTACCCCAATGTTCATAGCAGCACTCTCCACAATAGCTAAAACCTGGAAAGAGCCTAAGTGTCCGTCAACAGATGAATGGATCAAGAAGATGTGGTTTATCTATACCATGGAATACTACATGGCAATGAGAAACAATGAAATCTGGCCATGTGTAGCAACATGGATGGACCTTGAGGGCGTTATGCTGAGCGAAATAAGTCAGGCAGAGAAGGACAAATATCATGTGTGCACGTATAGGAGGATTAGGAGGAACTTAACAGAGGACCAAGGGGGAGAAGAAGGGCGGAAATGGTGGGGGAAAGGGGGAGAGGCAAACCATGAGAGACTCTTGAATGCTGACAAAAACTGAGGACTGATGGATGTGGGGAGGAGGGGTGGGCATGGAGGAGGACACTTGTGGGGATGAGCACTGGGTGTTATGTGGAAACTAATTTGACAATAAACTATTTGTAAAAAAAAAATGCTTTGTATCATTTAACTTGAAATAGAAAAGCATTTCCAGCATCGGTATAAGCATCTTCGTTTTCACAGTCCATAAAGCTAAAGCCTAGAGAGACTAGGTTTCCGGAACCACAGATAAAAGTGAGGTGAAGCCAAGAGGGGAGCCCAGGTGTCCTGGATTGAGACCCTTGGCCCTTTGATCTTGACCAGAGGAGATGGGAGAGAGGGTGAGGTCAAGCTAGGCAGCAGGGCTTGTGTCCCTGGATTCCCTGTGCTCCCCATCCTGACCTGGCTTATAAAGGAGTCCCCTCAGCCTGGCTGTTGTGAGGTTGTGTCCCAGGTTAGAGCTGGAGAATCTGTAGAGATGGTGGATTTGGTGGGGCAGGGACCTGGTGTGGGTGCTTCTGGGTTTGCTTCTCATTACTGCTTGATCCTCTCTCTCCTGGGCATGTGGTGGTGACAGAGTCTCATGGCCACTCTGCTGGGGACTGCCTAGGAGTAATGTGGACCACAGGGCTTGCAGGATCAGAAGATTGTGGGGCACATTCTCAGTGATCCCACTCCTACAGCATCCCCTGGGCTGAGCTCAGGCTCAGGGTCATGCTCAGGGTCCTGTGGGGACTGAGACTATGGGCAGCACCTGGGCAGAGAGTGAGGAGTGGGAGAAAAAGAGGGGTCAGGCCATGGTGGGGACCCCAGAGTTTTCTCTCCTGAGCCCGTAGCTGAGTCTGGTTCCTCAAACCTTCCTCATCCCATCAGAAGTCCCCGTGAAAATGCTCTTTCTCAGGCTGGCGGAGAGAATCTCTGTGCATCTGGTGGGCTTCATGGATCTGGTTCATATGGAGCTATGCCCACCTCTAGGCTTGCAGAGGAGCTCTTGTCACTCTGATTTGAAAATTCTTAAAAATGGGGGGAAAGAGGGAGAGGTGAAGGGCATTTTTGTATCAGTTTCTCAAGAAATGTGCACTATGAATATTTCTTGGGTGTTTGTGTGTGTGTGTGTGTGTGTGTGTGTAAAATACATGCAACATAATTTTTTCATTCCTCTTTGTTAGTGTTCAATTGTCTTCCCTAATTCTCTATCTGTTCCCTGTGAATGTTTCATGCTCTATATTGTGAATCAGAATTGGTGTGAACTTGTCCTTAACTTACACTTGAAATTTAATGTATTTTTATTTAAAGTAGGGTTCTTAAATGCAGCATAGAGTCCAGTGTTGTTGTTAAACTCAGTTTCACAATCTGTCTTTTCATTCTATTTAGACTATTTCCTGGATGTGATTAATATTATCGTTTCCATATAGCATCATTGTATATAGTGTTTCTTTGTCCATGTTCTCCTTGGTACTTTTTCCATTTCTGTCTTTTTTAGTTAAAGGAGCATATTTTATTATTCCATTCTCTCTCTCTCTCTCTCTCTCTCTCTCTCTCTCTCTCTCTCTCTCTCTCCTTTTTTGGCTATTAGCTGTATTGTGACTATCATATTTTCCTGACTTGCACTCATTCCCACATGTCACACAGAGTGTCAGATCCTAACTAAAATCTCTCTTCTCCGCATCTTTACTGTAATTCATACATGTTACTTTTACATGTATTATAATTCCAACATACATAGGTATTAGATTTAGATAGATTAGCTTTAGATAGTGAATTCTCTTTAAAAGAGATTTAGATGCTAGAACAAGTCTTGATATTTTTTCCAGTAGTTAGTATTTGTGATTATTACATTTATTTTGTAGAATCAGATTCTTTCTGAATCACTCCTTCCTTTCTGAGGGGTGTTATCATTTCTTGTATATTTCTTTGGCTAATGATCAAGCCTGTCACTTTTTGTGTGTCAGAAAATTATGTAGCCTTCATTTTCCCTGGGTAAAGATTAAATTTTTCCTGCCAGTATTTAAAAAAGTTAATGTGTTGTCTTTTGCTTGAACTTCTGCTACTGAGAAATTTGCTAGAATCCTTCCCTGTCTTTCCCTGAAATCTGTGTTTCTTCTCCTTCCTGCTGCTTTAAGACAGTCTTGCTTTCTCTGCCATAAAAAATTTGATATTAATGGGATGGAGTTTTTTTTAATATATATGTTTTTGTTTTATTTGATTTTACTCTTTCTCATTGACTCACATTGAATTTTGTTGCGCTTTTGGGATCTGTGGGTTTCAGTTTTAATTATCCTGAATATTTTTGGCCACTATTTCATCACAGATATTTCCATCCTCTGCACCACATCTTCTTTCCTTTGGGGACAATATCCCAGTAAGATTGTAGTACAGCTTGGAGATTCTTTGTTCACTTTGCATATCTTTTTCTGTTCTCCAATTCACAGTCTCTGTGCTGTGTCTTTAGATTCCCTCAAGAGTTCCATGTCTTGTTGCGTCTGGTGTTAATCTCAACCTTTGTATTTTTTTAATTTTATTACTTTAAAAAATTTTAGGGGCACCTGGTTGGCTCAGTCAGTTAAGTGTCTTACTTTGGCTCAGGTCATGATCTCGCGGTTTGTGAGTTCAAGCCCCGCATCGGGCTCTGTGCTAACAGCTCAGAGCCTGGAGCCTACTTTGAATTCTGTGTCTCCGTCTCTCTCTGCCCCTTCCCTGCTCGCACTCTATCTCTCTCAAAAATAAATAAGCATTTTAAAAATGAACTGCCATTAACATACAGCGTTATATCAGTTTCTGGTGTACAGCATAGTGATTCAACAATTGTACACATTACTCAGTGCTCATCATGATAAGCGGACCCTTAATCTCCTTCACCTGCTTCACCCATCCCCTGACTCAGGTCCCCTCTGGTAACCATGTGGTTGTTCTCTACAATTAAGAGTCTGTTTCTTGGTTTGCATCTTTTTTCTCTTTTGTTTCTTTGTTTTGTTTCTTAAATTCCACATGAGTGAAGTCATATTCCACCCTTGTTTGTTTAATATGATGCATTGTAGTTTTCATCTTAGCAGTTTGATTGGAATTTTTAAATCTTCCTCACTGTCTTCTCTTAGCATCTCAGTCATTCAGATTGAATTTGGATTAGAATCTTCAACATGGTTCTTACTGGAATCTCCAGTCTTTTGCCCTGTCCTGCAGCTTCTAGACCTGCCGCCCTGCGACTGTGTGCCCCATTTCTCACCGTAAGTCTCTCTCCTTCTGTGTCTTTCTCTGGCTCTGTCTCTCTCCATGTATCACAAACACAGACACACACACACACATACATATATGTGTTAATACACACAAATCAATAAATGAGATATGAGTCCTACTGGATGTGTACTTGCTGGAGAATCCTAAGTAATGCACCTTATTAGCTCTTACTCTTGGTTATTAAAATGATGTGATTTTAATGTGTTTTTTTGTCCTCACCCCCAGTCAAAGTGGTCAAAGTACTTTCCAGGGATATGATATTTCATGCAGGATAAGGACATCGTAACACAATCTCATCTTCCCCATCATGTCTGCTATCATTTTCATGTATTTTATTTTTATATCTAATATAAATAACAATATATTATTATTTTATTTAAACACTTGAGGATTTTCTGTAGATGGTAACCATAAAAAATATTTTATACTCATCCATGAACTTAGGAAATCTGATACTTTATCACTTTCTCTCTGTCACTCTTTCCTTCTGTCCAAGGGCTGTTCTTTACTGTTGCTTTGCTGAGGGTGTGTGGGTAATCAGTTCTGTAAGGTTTGTAGTCTGAAAAAGGTTTAGTTTATCTTTCCTTTTCAATGACATTTTCTATGGGTAAAGGTCAAAATTGACAGAATTGACATAAAATTGACATATACCTCTTCCCCCTATTTTCTTAGGATTGTGAAGACATTGCTCTCCTGTTCTCTTGTTTACATGGCTGTAATGAGACATGAGCTGGTTCCCCTGTAGGGAACATGTCTCCTCTATGGTTGCGAGAGTGTATGCATCACTGGTTTGTAGCAAGTTCATCATGATGTGAGTTGTGCTGTCTCTCATGTTCCCTGTGCCTGAGCTTTGTTGAGCTTCTTCTGTATACTGGTTTATGGAATTCACAAAATTTGAAGCCACTTTCACTATGATTTCAGATTTGTTTTCAAGGCATCAGCTTGACCCCAACTTCTCTCCCACAAATGTTCAAATCACACAAACTTAAGGCTGTGTGAAGATGTTCTACACATGCTAAGGTTTTATTGACTTTTTGTATCTTTTTCCCTCTGTGTTTCATTTCAAATACTTTCTACTGGTATGACATCAAGTTCACCAGGCTCATTTTGTAGCATCTAATCTGTTGCTGACCTCATCCAGTGTTTTTTTCATTCCAGATTATGTACTTTCAGGGAACTTGTAGAAGTTTTGGTCTTTGAAAAATGCCTTCTATATGTTCTTCTAACTGGTTCAGTTATACGTATACACACAGAAACAAATGAAATATATTTATAATAACTGTGTGCATATTCCCTGCTGATCTACCTTTTGCAATGCTGTCTGGAGATAGAATGAGGTGGGAGGTCTCAGATCTGGGAGACTGGGCCATACCCACTCATTGCTTTGTGCACAGGCTTCCTGGGACTAGAGGATACTGTGATACAGATGGGGAAGGGGTTTATGTCTCATGTCTCATTTCTCTGTCTGCCATGTCAGTGTGAGCATAACCACCATCCCACACCTGACAGTAATAGTCAGCCTCACTGTTGGCCTGAGCACCACTGATGGGTGACAGTGTTCCCTGAGTTGGTGCCTGAGAATTGGTCAGGGATCCCTGAGGGCCGGTTGCTATCACTTATAGATAATCAGCATGGGGACTTGGCCTGGCTTCTGCTGGTACCAGTAAGCACTTTTACTTCCAATATAGTTTCCCTCACACGTGATCCTGGCTGTCTGTGACAAAGTCACATACACTGAGGGGGGCTGAGTCAGCACATAAGAGGCCATGGAACCTGCAAGAGAAAAAAGGAAAGGTGGTTTTCCAACACTGGGTCTCATCCCCAGTAGAACCTCACCTGCCTGGCCTGAGTCCCAGGCATTCTCTGGGTTTCCTGTTTCCCAAGTCTCATCATCTCAATCCCTCATGCTCATGGGCCTGGCTGGTGGATGGAGCCTTTAAACAAAGGACACCATTGTCATTTTTCTCCAGGCAGGTGCAGTGCTTCAGGATGACACAGAGCCAGTGGACACGTGAGAGAATGTCACCCTCCAGCCCTTCATTCTGCAGTAGGGTCATGATCATCCTTCCCATAATAGGCAGCCCCTTGCTTAGTTCAGAGCCGGGTCCCAGATTGCCTCATCCCTGGAGGCCGAAGAGAAGACAGGTCAAGGCCATGGTGGAGGTGAACTGATTCTATTCCCTGAGTCTCAGGCCTTGATACTGGCAATATTCATCCCAGGCTTCTTTTATCCCCTTGCTAGAGAGACATGGTGGACATGCAAATCAGCCAGGGCTCAGGGACTGCTGCTGAGGAGCTCTGTGGTTTCGGAGAAGGGCCAGAGAGAGGAGGCCTTGCCCTGCAGACCCACCCTCAACCCAGAGATTCTGCTTCACTCTCTGATCTGATAGTCTTGGGTGCACAACTCCATTCCTCCCCATGTCTTGACCTCACTCCTAGACGGGCATATCCTGATTGAGCTCAGAGGTGGAATTTGTCTGCATTTTCTGAACCCATAAGGTGCCTTCTTAACACAGTAGGCAGTGCATCAGTTTCATAATCTGAACCCATGATAACATGTTTACTCTACAGACACTACAGGAGACTTACGTCAGTGTAGTTGCTAAGCCATATATCTGTTGGGGAACACTAGAACCTAAATAAAATTCCTCCCTTGGCAAGTACACATGGAATTTTAAAAAGCCATTGAGGTGCTATAAGTGTCTGACCATGGTTGGTGGTGGGACTTCTGGGGCAGGTCATAGCCTCAGTATCCTCAAAGTACACTCAATGTTAAGGACAGATCTAGTGCTTAAGCAAGGTGTGGCAGTGACCAAGTTTACCAGAAATGTGGTGAGTGGAGAGAAGTACTGACCTGTGTTAGAGACAGAAGCAAATCTACAAAATCTATTTCTGAGAGACATGGAGACATAATTTTACCTCAGAGTCCAAGATGATCCAGTAAAAATCTACACCTTCTCCCTCAGGTCTCAAGTCTTGATAGCTTGATAACCATTCCTACATGTTAGAAACACCCTTCACCTCAGGTGATTTGTCAGGTGATCTCTGCTGCCCCCTGGTGGCCACTCCACACTGACTATGGGAGGCTCAGGGAACTCCTTTGTCCAGGTGATGAAGAACCCACAGCTCAGAACCTGATTCTCTGATCCCTTGACTACTGGCTCCAGAGGAAGAATTGCTCTTCTCTACAAGGTCCCTGTCATCCTCAAGACCAGGAAGGAGGAGATCAGATTATCCATGAAAATAAGAACAAGATTATCTGAGGAAGAGAAGGTAAGGGCCATCTGAGGTATCACTGCTCATATCTCTGGGCACACGAGTGGTCATGTGTGTGGTTCTTGGGCGTGGCAGTAGGGACACAGGACCCAATGACAGCCCCTTACTTGTGCTGGCTGCTGGTGCATCAAAATAGGATGGTGGTCACTATGCTCCAAAGACACTTAGGACAACACTCACCCAAGAAACATTATTGACACCCATTTTGTTCTGGCACATTCATTCTGGGAAATGATTGTGAACAAGACACAGATCTTTCTCAGAGTTTCCTTCTTGTGGGTGAAACAGCAGAGTGGTCACAGTTGCTCTGGTGACACAGCAGAGTCTCCAATCCCTTCTACCTGTATCTTATCTTCATATTCATTTAGAATATACTGATAAACATGTGTGTACATATATACTTATATGTATCTTCTGTGTGTGTATGTAGATGTGTGTGTGTGTGTGTGTGCGTGTGTGTGTGTGTGTGTGTCTTCCAGGTGTTCTAGACTCAGACTTGAGTCCCCAAATCACGTTTGATAGAATTCTTTGTTTGGCCGGAGCCATGTAGTTCCATTTTATCACCAATGACAATGTGGGTGAAGTAACCATAACTAAATGCCTGCAGGACCTATGGCAGCACATGTGTAGAGAGTAAGAAAGGGGAGCAGGAGAGGGGTCCAGGCCTGGAGGAAATGCCTGACAGCTCTGCCTCCTGAGACTCCACAATAGGGCAGGGCTCCCCCAGACCCTATTATCAATCAAGAGCAGAGCCTGCTCAGGTAGAAAGCAGACTAGACCTCACTGGCCCTCTAAAAATGCCACTGGAGGATTTGACAGAATCAGGACAGAATCAGAAAAACAGAAAGTAAGGTTTCTACCCCATCTTCCCATAATCAGTGCCACAAATGACTCTCCAGATGTCTGTCACTATTTTAAGACCTCCATAGAGGATGCTGCCAAAGCTCTACCCTGTGACATTATCACTGGTTTAACCTTTACTCAAGCCTCTGACCTGCTGTCTTTCCCAGTGTCATTACAGACAGATCCAGCTCTGCCTAGGGGGCAATAAACCCTTTATTCTGGGAAAAGTCTCCTATGACAGCTCAATGTCTATCACATGGTTCTTCTTCTGGCGCATGTCTCTAGGGTTTGCTTTCTCAGCAGAGGTCAGAGGGTCCATCAAGATCCCTGGAAGTCACAGGGACCACCCATGTTCTGCAGGAATATTCTACACAGTTGGATACTGAAGCTTCTGACAGTGTCCCTGGCCTGGCATCCCCTGTAGGGCCTGGGCATGGGGCTGAGAAAGTGTCCCGGGGTATGCAGTGGGGAAAACCATGGTGCAATATGAGCAGAGGAAGGAGAGAGCATGGAATTGAGGGGCAGGAAAGATCAGGGACAGAGAAGGAGCAGCCCTGACAGAAGGAGGGAGGGGTCTCGGCCTGGTAGTAATTATGCTGGACCAGGGACAGGACAGGCTCCATCTCTCCCTGGAGCTTGGTTCAACATGGGCTCCTGTTCTCTGGGATGTCCCATCCCCCATTTGCAGCCTATCCCTCCACACTTTCGGGGTGACTCCCACATGGTCATTCCTTCACATAGGCAGGAGGTCCTGTAAGTCTGTTCTCCAGACACTACATTTCCAGTCCCTGCCCATGGAGATCTGTGTCTTCTCTCTGGAATTTCATGAACTTCTTCATTTTCATTTGGTTCCTCAAGGAATGTTTGTTTGATCTGAGGACTGAGACCACCTGTGTCTGGTTGACTATTAGATCTAGAAATCCTTGCCCAGAAGGATAAGGATGTAAATAATCACTCAGGTCACTGGAAAAGGCATTAGGAGCCAAACAGTTTGCTCCCCTGGGCAAACTTTCTCATCTGGGTAAACAGCCAGCTCATTAAATAAAATTTTACTGATTAAGACTCGTTTGATTACTGCCCCCTTGAGAAGGTCCACCAGTCCTATGCTGTTATGTCACAAAAGTGACCATGTCAGGCTGCTCCATCCTCAAAAGACCTGCCTCACACCCCTCATGTGCACACCTGAAACCCTGAACACACTTGCCTCACCTGCCTGAGACATTACTGAGATTCTGTCCAACGGTTTTCTCCTGAGCACTAACGGACTGAGTGTCTGGGAAGAAGAGGATTTGGGGTGATCTTTTGGGAACTGGCACCTGCCCATCAACCTGGTTTTTCAGGTTGCCATGGAGAAGACAGAGCCCACATAGGACTGAAAACTGGCTCCATCACTGGGGAAGTGAGGGCAGGGCCAGTCTCTGTGTGGAAGGCTCTGTCCCACTGTATGTGACCAGGGGGGAGCTGTGTGAGCCAGGCTGGGGGAGCAGGTTTGAGACCCCTTCACCTGTCTGTGTCACTGTGAGTCACTGAAAACTGCTCCCACTACCATGATAGGTGGCAGAGTGGCGGTGAGCTTTGTCCTGGGCCCAGGCCTCACTTATGGTAAAGATGGTCGTGATGGAGATGGAGCCTGAAATCAGTCAGGGATCCCCGAGGGCAGATTGATGTAATGATAGATAGTCTGCAGGGGCATCTAGCCTGTCTTCTGTAGGTGCCAGTGAACATTAGTGCTTCCCATTTGGTTTCCCCACATGTGATCCTCACCATTTTTCTCAGAGTTACTGACAACAAGGGGATTGAGTCACCTTGTAGGGGCCATGGAGCCTGCAAGAAAGGAAAGGAGAGGTGGGTTTCCAGCTCTGGTCCAATCCCCGGGAGCCCCCCACCTGGCTGGCCTGAGCTCCAGGGATTCTCTGCAAACCTCAGGTTTGCCCCTCTTATCAGTCCAATTCCAAGAAGCTCATGGGCCTGGCCGGTTGATGTGGCTTTCGAACAAATTGAAAAATAGGTCTTTCCTTGTGTATAGGCAGCCTCTCTGGGCTCACACAGAACTAGTAAGTGCAATGGGGGGTGTTACACTTTAGCCCCTCATCCTGCAGCAGGGTCATGAGCATCCTGTCTCATATACTGAGCTTAGAGTCTGGTCCAGGCTTGCCCCATTGCCCTGAGTTGAAGTTGGTGTGACCCTCGGTGCAGCACCTGTGCAGTGACCAAGGAGGCTAAGGAGGAAAGTGGTCCAGAACACGGTGGAGGTGCTCCAATTCTGCTCCCAAGGCCCAAACTGGGTGGGATTCTCTCCTGGTCTCTTATCCCTTCCTGGGGAGACTTGGAGGTTACACATCAGCCACCTCAGTGGTTGCTACTGAAAATCTCTGTGGTTAAAGAGAAGAGCTCAGCCCCAAGGCACTCAGAGAGAAGGGGGTGGCTTGTAAAGACCCACCCTCATTTCAGGGGATTCTGCCTTACCCTCTGATATCATAGTCTGGGCCTGACATGTGTACCCCAGTTAGTGTTCCAGTGTCAGTCCCGGGCTGGCCTGACCATTAAGAACTCAGAGGTCGAATTTACCTTTATTTCCTGAACACCCTTTGTGGGAGACACTATGGTGCTTACACAGGTGCAGGTCCTACCCCAGGTCACAGTCTCATGAACGTGGGCTAGGTCTTGCTGGTAGGAGACAAAGTGACTGGACCTTTATTAGAGAAATAGGCAATGTCCCCATGAGTGGGATCCATCACATACATACCCTGAAATTTATACCCCAGAGTGAAGGATGACGTTATAGGCAAATGACAAGTGACCTGAAGGTCTCATGTCTCAGTTACTAACACCCCTGACCTATTAGAATCCCTTATCTAGACTCTCCCCATCTGCAGGTGTCTTTGTCATGGGATCTCTGCTGCTCCTTGGTAGCCACTCCACACTAGTGGCTGGACTTGCAGGGACCTCCCTTGTAAAGGTGTAGATTCATAACCTACAGCTGCTAATTCCTGCTCCATGGACTCTTGCTCCAGTGAGGAATGTCTTTTCTATGAATCACTCCTGACTGCCTTGTATTCTGGCATGAGGGGCCCAGAGTACCCATGAAAACATGAACAGGTTCATTTGGAGGAAGAGAGCACAGGTTTCCATGAGGCATCCCTGCACCTGTCTCTAGGGTGGTGGGAGGTCATGCAAATGGTACTGCAGCTTGGAGAAGGGGTCAAGGACTCAGAGGATGGCTCCTATTGGTGCTAACTGTGGATGCAGGGTTGATATGCATGTGTGTGTGTGAATGACTGGGTACTAATGTCCCAAAGACAGATACAGAAGAGTATTCATCCAGAAGATACTTATTTAGACCCAAATTGGTCTGGCACATACTGCATCATTGAATTCTGTATGAACAAGACACAGTAAGTACTGAAGAGGGAACTCTGGAGGTGCATAGGATGGGAAAAGTAACAAGAGGTGAGATGTGTGTGGGAAGATCCCAGTGGGTGCAATAAAGGAGTGGCAGGCATGGTAGTTAGAGGATCTAAAAGAACAGGACAAACTAGAGGGACCTGGGATTACACCTGAGTTCAGGGCAGTGTTGAATTTCTCCTGAGGTGAGCATTCTGAGTGCAGAGGCATATGGTCAGGTGTGATAAGAGGCAACTTCCAGGTACTAAGTCAAATTCTCTTGGCAGCTAGTGGGCATATAATGGGGCCTCCAGAGGAAGCTGCCAAAGTAGGAACGGGTTTTCTCCAGATGTGCTCAGCACATGGGAACTTCCCAGGTCACTTGGGGGCTGAAGCCACTCAGGGCAGTGATTATTATCCCTCCCATCCCCCCTTACCCACCTAAAGCCACAGGGACACTAAGGTGCTACAGGATTCTGGTCCCCTGTCTGGGGCACCACGTGAATGATCTATCACTGCTCTCCCCAACACCTAACAGACTGGCTGATCTGAGCAGGAACATGAGGGAAGGGTGTACTTGACAAGGAGGGGAGGCTGGGATAGTGTGCACTTCCCCAGTCCCTGAGAAGGAGAGAGGAGTGGAAGCTGGTAGATGGAAGGCAGAAAAAGTCACCTGCAGGAGGTGAGGAAGCCTTTCCAGTCTGAGAGGGGATGTGGAACAACCTCAGCCAGAATGTTCCAGGTCCTGATGGAGACAGCTTCTTCCTCTTAAGTGCAGGTGCTTGTGGAGGGGGCCTTGCTGCACTTGGTCATGGGGCCACCTGGGACTAGGAAGTTGCCAGCCCATTCATTGTTATGTTGATGAGAAAGGCTAAAGTGAAAATCTACAGATTATAATTCTGCAGAATGATCTTTTCATGATCTTTTAACCTGAAAAATCCCTGGAAATATTTTCTTCATAGAGAATCCAACCAAAGGTTGTCTTTCTAGTTCATGATGTCAATAAGTAAATTTTAGATGAAATATTCCAGTGGTACTTTCCATGCTTTTTTGAGGAGAAAATGATTTTCCCTCCTGTGTCTCCCCACTTCCATGAACATATTCCTCCACCAAAAGCCAGTGGTGGGAATAGAGGAAGCTTATTCTTTTCCTTAATAAATTCCTCATCTGTCCTTTTGACCTAATGCAAATGCTCTAAGATCAGTTTCAAAACCAGAAGTCAAAGAATCATGAAGAAAATTCACTACATGATACTAATGTATTTAATTCTTGGAAAAGTTCTGTCCCCTCATAGAGACAGAAGAGGCCCAAATGCAGATTACACGGGGTCTTCATGGGGTGGGGTGAGAGGTGTGAGTCCATGGTGGGTCTGACTTGAGCTAAGAGTCAGATCTGCTTGATGCATATAATGGGATTTGGGACAGTGGGAGTTCAATGGTGCCAGGTGAAAGTCTCCACGTGGGACACAGGTGGGGTCTGCACTTTCTCCAGTTTCTGTAAAACTTAAGCATGGAAGAAACTGGGACAGGAGGGTCCTGGGTCCTCTCTTCATCAAGCCTCAGGTAGCTAGCTCTTCAGGATGTGGGGAAATGCCTCATCCAGAAACCAGAGGCGACACAGTGCATGAGCCATCTAGGCTGCCTGTAGCCAGCACAAGAGTGATTCATGCAGGACATGCTGAGATAGCTGTCTTCCCTCCTGAGTGACATGTTATTACATCTGGGGCCCATGTGATGTATAATGACATCCTAAACCTTTATTATCTACTGAAAAACCTGACTACAGTCCTCATGGTCAAAATAGCCCCCTCTCCTCTGCCACTGTTCAGTAGGATAAACACAGATAGAAGGCCAGAGAACCTGCTAGAATCTCTCATGCAAGGGGCTGGGCCAGGAACAGGGAGCACACCTGATCAGAAGGCAAGTGAGAGTGAGGGCCAGGCCACAGCAAGAGGATTTGTACACCATCCTTCTGTGTCATCTGAGTCACTGACAAGCACTCCCACAGCCACATTATGTAGTACAGAAATGGTCAGTCTTGTCAGACCCTCAGTCTGGTCAAGCTCAGGGGGGGCATGTACCTAAGTTCTGTCCTCAGAATCAGATTTGGAATCATTCATATCTGCATGTATATCCAGTTCATGGAACTGGTTTGAATTTTGCTGGTTCATGCATGAGCTTATCTTCAGAGCAGGGGATCCTGTGACACAGGGGGAGTCCGCTTCATGTCATGAGAGACACAGAGTCTATAAAAGAGGAGAAGAGAAGGGCCCAGAGAGAGGAAGGGAGGCTGGGTCAGTATGGACTCATCCCAGCGTTAACTAGGGTAGCAATGTGGACAGGAATGAAAGCAGGGCCCTGAGTGAGAGGGAAAGAAGGACACCTGTGCCACACACTGTGATTCCCTGTGGGCCTCTCACTTGTGGAGGAGCAGCAGGGGAGCAGGAGTGAGGCCATTCAGAGTGTGGTCGTGGGACTATAAGCACCATAGGGTCACCTGGAAGCTGTTCCACATGCAGATGCCCAGGCCCCACCTGACCTGCTGCAGCTGCAACTGCATCTTGTGGAGACCGCCCTCATCAGGGGACTGTGTGCTCACTGAGCGTCACAAGCTGGGGGAGCTGGTCCACTGTGGAAAATCTCCCTCCCTCTGCTTATCTCTTACTCAGCCACCTGGGACATGGGCTTAACTGTCCTGCTCTGATCGAGTGAGCTTGATTCAGTGTCTAGTTCCTTCAGTGAAGTGAAAAAAAATTAAAGAATGGACTATTTCACCAGCCACATTGAGTGTGTGCTGTGGATGGGGTGAGACCCCAGGGAATATGGGCTGCACAGCTCTGGAGGCAGTGTGTCTTGTCTGCTTTTGGCTCCTCCTGGGAGTGAATCATTAGGAAAAGTGGAGGCCACTCCCTGGGGTGAATCATGGTGACTATCATGAGGGAGCATTTCTAGTGCAAAACTGGGGCAAGAAGGGGTGTGTATAGACTCGGAAGATCCCCTAATACACTCAAGGTCTGCATTACAGTCATAAACTCACCACAATCCAATTCAACAGGTCTGATAATAGATGAACTTTCCTGAACGAAGGCTCAGTTGTGCTAACTGGCAGGGATGATGACTCTCAAGTGTTTGCTGTGGGATGAGGGATGTGGAGTGGGCGGTTACGAGGGTAGTTATAGACACCACTCTAACCACAGGGTAGCTGCAAGAATGAGCAGGATAGAAGTAAAAACTGTTGGAGAGCGCAGGCAAGATGGCAGAGAAGTAGGGAGCTCCATGTATTTCACTTGCACCCATCTCTCAAACAGAGAAGGACTGAAGTCATAGGATACTGAGCCACAGGAGTTTGGGAAGAGAAAGAGACAGAATACACTGGGAAGGAAACCTCATAACTGTGTGAGTGGGAACTGGGGAAGATAAAAGCGGAATGGGACTCAGAGATACGGGGTGGGGGTAACCCGGCTTGCGTGCAGCTGTGGTGAGTGATAAACTGGTGAGTGGTGGTGAGCTGCTGCGAGTCCAGGGGAAAGGAAAGAAAAGCTGAGATTGCTCATAGAACCGTCCCCGGAGAAGAGAAAAACCTCAGCTTGGAAAAGGAGAGTTTTTTAGTTCTGGCTGGGGTGCTGACTTTGAACTAGGTGCCCCGGTCCCAGAAGGCGCCAGAAAAAAACTGCACTGCAGTGCGCCCTGCACCATCCCTGACAGCAGTGGCCTGGTGACGCGGGGGCAAGCACTGACTCTGCAGACCTGAAGTCGCTACATTCCTGAAAGCACTTGGGTTGTATCGCTGCTTGACCCTGGCGAATCTGAGGCTGTGACACTTCCCCCACCCCCACTCAACCCCTGGAAGCAGGAAAACAGCGACCAGTGGGACGATTTAAGGCAGTATAAACAAAGCCCGCAGACTGGGACCTGGAAACGAGGTAGAGTGTGGGGCTTAGAGCTCAGCCCACTGTGGCTACATCCTCAGCACAGGAATATCAGACCCAAAGAAGTGATATGCAACACTTGGTTGAGAAGGGACTGGGGCGACGCCATTCTTCTCCCCACAACCACCAAGGTGGGGCCTCAGGGAACAGCCACTGGACACGGTGGAGGCAAGAGCTGCCTACACCAAACTACGCCCATCCCCTCCAGAGAGATGTTTTGTTGCTGTTGTTGCTGTTGTTGTCTTTACCTGAGTCTGGGTTTGAGTGTTTATTGGTTTTGTCTGTGCTTTGGTGTACGTTTGTTCCCTGTGTGGTTGTCTGTTTTCTTTTTCCAGGGCTGCCTCAGGAAACAAGCCAAATGACACATGGTGGAGAATCCCAAATACCACTACGAGAAGGAAAATAAAATAACAAAGGTCTCAACAAGAGAGACCAAGAGATAGCATTCAAAGAACACTTTCTGAACAGAAAGGCCTTGGACAGTCAAAGAGCCTTCTTTAGTGCAGCAGCGCTTGCAGATGCAGAGAGGATAAGAAGCTTTTAAAACTAACAAGAGATAGAAAGCTAACCAAAATGACAAAACGAAAGAGCACTCCTCCGAAGAAATTCCAAGATGAATTGACAGCTAAAGAAATTTTCAAAATAGATATAAGTAACATAACTGAACATGAATTTAGAAAAATAATCATAAAATTAATCACTTGGCTTGATAAAAGCATGGAGGACATCAAAGAAACTATGGCTACAAATACCATAGAGCATAAAAATAGTTGTGATGAATTTAAAAATGTGATAAATGAGATACATAATAAACTGGAGACGTCTAAAGCATGGATTGAGGAGGCAGAAAGGAGAATAAGTGATTTAGAAGACACAATTATAGAAAAAGGAGAAACTGAGAAAAAAAAAGAGATAAATTGATCCAGGAACATGAAAGAAGAGTTTGAGAGCACAGTGATACAGTCAAAAGAAACAATTACAGTATCATAAGAATTCCAGAAGAAGAAGAGAGAGGGAAAGGTGCTGAAGGAGTCCTAGAACAAATTAGAGAAGAGAATTTCCCCAACCTGGTGAGGGAAGTAGACGTTGAAATTCAAGAGGCAAGAGATCTCCCATCAGACATAACTTGTATCGATCTTCTGCATGACATATCATAGTGAAACTGGCAAAATATAAGGACAAAGAGAGAATTTTGAAAGCAGCTAGGGAGAAAAGGGCCCCAACATACAAAGGGAAACCTATCAGAGTGGTGACAGACCTATCTACTGAAACTTGGCAGGCCAGAAAGGAATGGCAGGAGATCTTCAATGTGATGAACAGAAAAAATATGCAGCCAAGAATCCTCTATCCAGCAAGCCTGTCATTCAGAATAGAAGGAGAGATAAAAGTCTTTCCAAATAAAAAACATTGAAAAAATTTGTCACCACTAAACGAGCCCTACAAGAAATCATGATGGGTACTCTCTGAGGGAAATGTTGCAAGGAATGCAAGATGCTAGAGACACCACCACATGCATGAATCCCACAAACGACACAATGACTCTAAACCCATATATTTCAATAATAACACTGAATGTAAATGGACTAAATGCCCCAATCAAAAGACATAGGGTAGCAGAATGGATAAAAAAACAAAATCCATCTATTTGCTGTCTATAAGAAATGCATTTTAGATTGGAAGATACCTTCAGATTAAAAGTAAGGGGATGGAGAAATATCTATCATGCTACGGGAAGTCAAAAGAAAGCTGGAGTAGCTATACTTATATCAGACAAACTGGACTTTAAATTAAAGACAATAACAAGGGATGAAGAAGGGCATTATATAATAATTACAGGATCTATCCATCAAGAAGAACTAACAATTATAAATGTCTATGCACTGAATATGGGAGCACCTAAATATTTAAAACAATTAATCACAAACAGAAACAATCTTATAGATAAGAATGTGCTAATAGCAGGGGACTTTAATACTCCACTTACAGCAATGGATAGATCAACCAGACAGAAAATCACTAAAGAAACAATGGACTTGAATGACACATTGGACCAGATGGATTTGACAGATATATTTAGAACTCTACATCCTGTGGCCATGGAATTCACTTTCTTCTCAAGTACACATGGCACATTCTCCAAGATAGATCACATACCGGGATATAAAGCAGCCCCCGATAAATATAAAAGAATTGAGATCATACCATGCACACTCTCAGATCACAATGCTATGAAACTTGAAATCAATCACAGGAAGAAGTCTGGAAAACCTCCAAAAACATGG